>JNBR01000362.1:71099-85831 GCA_002081595.1 Achlya hypogyna | reverse complement strand
TCGTAGCCGGGTTGCTGCTGGTCGTATAGTTTGTACGTCGCGTCATTCTCAGTGTCGAGCAATTGGGATGCATTCGTAGCCTTGGGGACCTTGTGCGTTCGTGGCGTCGTCTCATTCGCGCTGTGAACTTTAGGTAACGAGTGAGCTTTCGGCGAGGCTTTCGTTCCGTTGCTCGTGCGGTCAATGGTCACATGGTCAATCGCGATTGTAGCCTGGTGGGTCGCGTTGCGGCCGTGCTCGTGATGCGACGCGTTGTGGGGGACAGCTACACCGACGTCGGTGACGGGCTCGGCCGTGGCCAGAGCCGCGAGCAAGAGCAGGCCCGTCTTCATCGCGTGCTCGACAAGGCGCAGATTCGACTCTGAACACCGCTGGGGTCTCCGCCCGGAACAGTCGCCAAGCGACCTTTCACCTGGCCAATCACCGTCGGCGGCGGCCTTTTGGCAGCCAATGAGCGCTGGATCGTTTCGCACGAAAGGGCGCCTAATCGCACCAGCGATTGCCTCGTCGCCAGCGCCCAGTTGCCCGCTTAACTTGAGGCTGTTGTTGAACAAGGAGCACGCTTGAGCTGCATGTACACCTCCGGTGAGGTAGCCACACTACGGTGCTAATGATCTATGCACACCTAGGAGGCATCGGCACACTCTGGGAACAACTTTTTGTCCGGCTGCTACTGTATAGAGTTTTATCATTTAAGTTTAACTACGTCCCTAACCAATGCACCGGCTGGGCTTCTCGTGCGGTGACCTGCCTCCGTGTAAAACATCTTTCCGGTCAAGAGTTCGTGTTATCGGAACGAATGGGGCTGCCGAATCTGCACAGCTACATAGAGGTGTCGTTTCGCGGTTTTGGCGAGGTACTGTACTCGCACTGAGGATGGCCCTTCTAACCTATTGCATGCAAGTGGTTGGTTGGATTGGCATGTCTAAGGCTTTAGATATCTGTTGGCGCAGTGTGCAAACACGGTTGCCCGCGATCAGTGGACCTTCACTTGGGGGTCCCAAAAATATTATTCGATCAATAGTTAGCCTCAGTTAGAGTATTGCAAATAATTTTGAATTAAACTTTTGTGGGGGACCCTGTGGCAGCGGATGGGCAGTTGTTGGCTGTCCTGATGGTTTGGAGGTCAACGTACCTCCTTGAGCGAGCCAAGGCGCCAGCCACCAGCGATAGAGGCGGCGGTCCGCCTGCCGCTTCGCCTACAAACGTGCGCAAGCTGCTTAAGCTGCTCTGGAAGGAGTGGCCAACGCTCTGCGCTGGGATCGTTGGACTTTCGGTCTCGTCGCTCACCAACCTCTTGTTTCCTAAGGTCCTTGGTGCCGCGTTGGATGTCGCGTGCGGACGCCCCGCCCCGCGTAACATGTCCCAGAAGGCCTTCCTTCTGAGCGTGCTATCCATCTTTGTCACGGGCGCGTCCGCGTCGTTCGTTCGCGTGTATTGCCTTGGGTCTGTCGCCGAGACAACCACGAAGCGGCTGCGCGACCGACTGTACGCGGCGCTGCTGCGGCAAGATTTGCTCTTCTTCTCGAATGCCGAGCGCACAGAGCTCGTGCATCGCCTCACGAAGGAGTGTCAAGTGGCGGCGGACTCGGCGATCGCCATCATCGCCGAGGGCTACCGATCGCTCAACTCATCCATCGGAGCCTCCGTCATGCTCTTCCGTTTATCGCCCAAGCTCACGCTGTTTGCCCTCGCGACCTTGCCGTGCCTCGGCATTTCGGCCATGAGCTTCAAACTCTTCATGAACCGTCTCAACAAGCAGTACGAGGCGGCCCTTGCGCGGCTGCGCGCGTCGACGGACGAAAAGCTCTCGGGCATCGCCGCCGTGAAGCTCTGCGCACAAGAAGCGCACGAAATCGCGGTTTTCGAGGCGGAGACGGCGCTCGTCGCGTCCACGGCGCGCAAGTACCACGCCGCCGAGGGATTTTTTATGGGCGGTCTCTCGCTTTCGATCAACGCATCGCTTTCAAGCGTACTTTGGATCGGCGGATCTATCGTCGGCGCAGGCGACCTCACTACCGGTGGCCTCACATCCTTCTTGCTCTACTCCGGCTTCATGTGCCTCGGCTTCTCCCAGCTCTCAACGCTCGCTTCCAAGGTGCGAACCACGAACGAGTCGACGGCCGCGCTCTTCAATCTCATCGACGACAACGTCATCGGTAACACAACGCCGGGCACAGCTATGCCCCTGCTGCACGGCCCGCTGGTGCTCGACCACGTCTCTTTCCAGTACCCGTCGCGCCCCGAGGCCCCCGTGCTGCGCGACTGCTGCTGGGCGGTGCCTGCTGGCTCCATGGTGGCCCTTGTCGGCGCCAGCGGCGCAGGCAAGTCGACGATCGCAGCGCTTTTGACCAAGCTTGTTGCACCGGCCGCCGGACGCATCACGCTCAACGGGTTTGCACTTGCGGACATTGACACGACGTATCTGCGGCAGCGCATCGGCATGGTTCGTCAGGTGGGTACTTGTTTGGGGCTTCGAGAGGACTTCTGGTTGATGTAGGAGCCCGCACTCTTTTCAATGTCCATTCGCGACAACATTCGGTACGGCAATCCATCGGCGACGGAAAACGACATCGTGGTGGCGGCGCAAAAGGCCCACGCCCACGGCTTCATCTCGGAGCTGCCTGAGGGCTACGGGACGCTTGTGTCGCCGACGTCGCTGTCGGGCGGGCAGAAACAACGCCTTGCCCTTGCGCGCGCCCTTGTAAAGCGCCCGCAGCTGCTTGTGCTTGACGAAGCCACCGCCGCCCTCGATGGCCAAAGTGAGCATGCGGTGCAGACGACGCTCCGCCAGCTGCAGAACATCACGGTCGTTGTCATCGCGCACCGCTTGTCGACGATTCAGACCTGCGATTCGATCGCCGTCTTGGAAAATGGCCGCATCGTCGAGACCGGCACCTACGCCGAGCTCAACGTTGACGGCACAGCCTTCCGCGCTCTTGTGGCGTCGCAGGCCATCGAGGACTCCGCTTAACTCTCCAAAGCAATGGACTTGCGAATGCGCTGATCGTTTGATTTTTGGAATGATTTTATTTATCCGGACATCCGGTTGAGAACGATATGCGTTGTTCAGCACTGTTCCCCAAGGGTTCACGGAAGGGACAAGTTAAGACCATTGTTGAACTGGATGCTGGTCGCCGCGGCCTCAGTGGATGCGGCGCTGCTGCATGCTGCCTTCATGGATGCCTACAGCGACTACATTGTGCGCTTCGATGTGCCATTCGCCCAGTGGCTGGCACTCATGGCGCGCCACAATGTGGATCTCACCCTCAGCCGCGCTGAAGTTGTAGATGGCTTTGTCGTTGGATTTGCCTTGGCGTCGCCGCGTCCCAACGAGAAGGTTCTGCGCCTCGCGTCTCTCGGTGTCGTGAAGGCCGCCCGCCGCAGTGGCCTTGGTGCTCGGCTCCTCGACGATTTTATTGCTCGGGCTTCAGCCTTGGGTATGACTGCGACGGAGCTTGAGGTTATCGCTCAAAACGAAAAGGCACTGCGCCTGTACGAGGGTCATGGCTTTGTCGTGGTGACATCTCTTTACAGCTACAGCTCAGCGCCCTCCAAGAAAATTCACGGTGTTTCGGTGTCGACGCCTGAGGAAATAACCCCCGCTGAGGCGTTTGCGGTTGTCGACAGTGTGTCACTGCACCTGGAGCTGCCGCTACAAGTGATCCCTGTTTCGCTCAAGGCGTGTAGCGCGCCTCTTCTTTGCTGGAAACAAGATTCAGCGGTGCTCATATTCACCGGCGACCCATCGAAAGTCAATATCTTATGCCTCGTGGATCCTTCGCCAAACCAGCAGAACGCACTGGAGCTTGTGACGGAGTTGCGCCGTCGGTACATTAATGCAGCGATTAGCATGTCCGCGCTGCAGCGCCGCGATGTTGGCGGCTCAGCTTTCGAACGCGCGGGATTCGAGCAAGCTTTGTTGCACCAATTCCTCATGCGCCGCCCTACTTGAGTCCACCAAGCATAGATGCATTACAAATACCTTCCATCTAACACCGACGCCGCCCTTCCAAAGCACTTGTTGTATGCGATGCAGCTCTCGACAAGTTGTCCCCGTCAGAACCCATGCACTTTGGGACGCTGTTCATACTCTGTTTAAACACTGCACATAACAGAAACTGAATTAATCGTAAAATGAACAGGAAATTCTGTTCTGACGGAGAAAGTTCTGTTTTCTGTATCCGGATACGGAAAGTTACTGGAAGCAATGCTGCCCCACGCCACGGCGAGCGTCCTGCGGTTCGGCGCCGCTCGCGCTACCTCGGCGCGGGCCCTCGTTGCTCCTCGATGCGCATCAAGCCGCCTTCAGTTCCACCACGTGGCGCCTCTAAGCCTCGCTTTTGACGCCGATTCCTCGTTGACTAAGACGACGCCGTCGCCGGCGGAGGTTCGCGCGTCATTGACGAGTTTCACAGCAACAATCAAGGAGCAGAAAAACTTAAACGGAGTATTCTGGGGTAATGTGGCAAGCACTCTGGCCAAGTGCCGAACGCCCGAGCTCGTGGCCGCCACGTCGCCACTGATGGCATTGCCCATGGCGTGGCATTCGTCGACACCGGCAGTGCAGAACGAGATGGTGCGCATTCTCCTTGCGACAAGCCAGCTCGAAACTGCGCTGTCTCTGGTCGAGGCAGCACCGGAATTCCCTCTGCACAGCCGCAATCTCGGGCGGCTCCTCGGGGCCTGTGTTCGGCACCATAGCAAGGGCGTTGTACCGGCGGCATTTGCCCTCTTTGACCGCGCGCTTGGCCAAGGCACTGCCCCCACCATGTCAATGTACCACGCGCTGATGCTGCTTAGCCTCAAAGTCAATGACGCCAAGCTGCTGGATGGTATCATCGTTCGCATGGATACTGCTGGCGTCCCACTCGACGCCATGTGCCACGGTCTGTGCGTCCGAATGGACTGCCGTCACAAGCAGTGGCACTCGGCTCTCGCTCGCTATGAGCAAATGCTGGCTGACGGCATGCACTTAAACGTTGTCGTCTTCAACGAGCTCCTCGAAGGCCTTTGCGACACGAACCAGTATGCAGACGCCATGCGCATCTTCGAAGGTGCCGTGGCCACCGTGGCGACGCGTGGATGGAACCAAAAGCCGACGGCCAAGCCAACGAGCCACGCCGAGGCCAAGGCCGCACAGGAAGCTGAGAACAAGCGCGCTGTCAATGAGGTGTCGTACAACATCATCATGAAGCTCTGTGGCCGGCAACAGCGTTTGGATGAGGTATTTAAGTGGTACGAAGACATGAAGAGCAAGGGTATTCCGCCATCAACTGCTACCATCAACACCGCCATGCACGGTGTCTTCCATGGTAAGTACCGCAGCATCGACTCTCAGAAGGTCTACGCATCGCTCGCCACCGTGGCCGCTGTCGGCGCGGGTACCCTGTTCGTTTCCGACCTCTCGGAGGCGACGGCATCCGCAGCGATAACTGCGAGCGTCCTAGCGTCGCTCGGGCTTGGGGTCTACCTCAACCCGTTCGGCGTGCAAAAGTCCATCTACCCGAATGACACGACGGCCAAGGAACCCGTCCCGGCCGCCATTCTGCGGCGCCTCGACGAGGAAGAGCATATTGGCCGGGCCATGTATCTCTGGAACGAGCTCCTTGGCTACGGCCTGGCGCCCGACGAGGCCACGTACGATATCTTTGTGCGAACATGCGTGCGCAAGCGGCACCCCGAGATCGCGGTGCAGACACTGCTGGACACGAAGAACCCCAACTCGTTCGCGGCCCGGGCCGCCCAGCACAAGGAAACCTTTCGATTCGAACTGCCGCTGCCAACTACGGTGCGGCTGCTGCAGTCTCTCACATCGCAAAACCTCATACCGCTCGTGGATGACTTGGTGAATTTGGCGTACGCGACGGGTGGCTTGGAAGCAATCGCGTCCACGACGCCGCAGCGCCTCACCCGGTTCAATTTGATTCCCGTGGGCGCCCCCAAGGTCACGGCGCTCGTGCTTAGTCGCGTACTGCGTCTGTGGCTGGCCGAGCACTACCCCAAGGACAAGCTGCACGCGCAAATTCACGACACGCTGGCGTTCGACGTGATTCAATGCCACACGGTACTCGACTATCTTGACACGATTGACCCGGAGATCCGCGCGTCGTTCGCCTTTGAGGAAGTCCAGGTCGCCGGCAACGGCAACGGCGTCTTGCATTTCAACCGCGAACGGCTCCACAAGTACATTTTCAACCTCGAGTAGCGCTAGTCGGATGGCGAGTGCCGATAAGATATCGAATAGACTGAGCTTTGCTACCAAACTGGAGGATTTACTGTGCATTACTGGGGCGCACAAATGCCAAGACGACATTCACGTCAGCAATCCACTGACACCGCAGCCGCGCCCCCCTCTACGTAAGGTGGGTGATCGTATTGCGTTGGCGCGGGCGGAGGCAGTGGTGAACGTTTCCTTGTGTAACGACGAGCTGCATACGATGCCCGGCCACCAGGCGGTGCAGGTGAGCTGTCGCTTTCGCGGTGGCATCGACGACGGTGGCCTCCTCGGGCTCGAGTTTCCTTCACCAGACACCGTTGTTCTACCGTCGCTCAAGGGCGCCGGCTTCACTTTCGACCACGTATTTTCCCCGGACGCCACCCAAGAGACCATCTTCGAGCACATCGGCGCACCTGTCATCGACGAGCTTTTGAATGGCTACAACTGCACGATTCTCGCCTACGGGCAGACGGGTGCGTGGCTCGATTGAGAAGAGCTGACGCGGCACAGGGAGCGGCAAAACCCACACGATCCTTGGCTCCAGAACCGACAAGGGCATCCTGCCCCGCCTCGTCCAGCGCACTTTTGATGCCATCAAAGCTGTGGGCTCAGGTGCGTGGTGCGTCGCTGGATGACCACCAACAGGACCCGCAGATGCTGATACGGAGGTCACGACAGGGTTGTTTGAAGTGTACCAAGAGAAGATTCAAGACCTATTGAATCCCTCAAACACCAACCTGCGCATCCGCGAAGACAAGTCGCTTGGCTCGGCGACGGAATGTTGACTAAGCTGCGTAGAGAGCGCGGGATCTGGGTCGAAGGCGCCGCTGACGTTGTCGTGGCTGACACAGCCGCTACCATGCGGCTGGTGCAAAAAGGCCTGAGCGGTCGATCCATGGGGTCGCACCTGATGAACGCCGAGTCGAGTCGAAGTCACTGCATCTTCCTCATGACGATCACCCAGCGGTTTCCGTCGGGTGTCAAGCAAACCGGTAGGGTAGCGCCGGCAGTTTGCACGAGTGACTGCAGTGGGTAGGCAAGCTCTATCTCGTGGACCTAGCTGGCTCTGAGATGGTGCGCAAGACGGCTGCTTCAGGCAAACGTCTCGACGAAGCCAAACACATCAATAAGGTAGCACCTACTCGCGAGGGAGAACAACCCGACGTTCCTAGTCGCTTACAGCACTTGGACTCGTTATCAACGCTTTGACCGATGGCAAGTCCAAGCACGTGCCCTACCGAGACAGCAAGCTCACACGCTTACTTCAGGTCCGTCATTTAGCCAAAGGCGCATCTTACTCACCGGTAGAACTCCCTCGGCGGAAATGCCAAAACGAGGCTGATTCTAACGTGTTCCAGCAGCGCGGTGAACCTCGTGGGCGGCATGCGTGATAGCCTTCGTCACCACACACTACGTAGGAAGAAACTCTGTCCACGATTCGCTTTGGAGCGCGCGCTCAGCATGTGACCAACACGCCGCAAGTAAACACTGAGAAAACGATTTCCGAGTACAAGCAACTCCTGCAAGTGCTTGAGCTTCGAGTGTACCGTCGCGGCCTCCGTGTGACCTCACATTGTCGCGCAGGGAAAGCCTGTCGAGCTACGTGGCTGCCCTTGAGAGCCGGTCGACTGTGTGCAGTCTCTGCGGGGTAAAGCCATCAGCGCTGCCAGTGACATCACCACCGCCGCTCGAGCGCGCTGCGAGCGACCGAGACTTCCGGCAGGCCTGCCACCTCTGTCACGGGCTCGACGCCCCGCTCGTCTTGTGCGATGGCAACTGCGGGCTCTATTGGCACCCACAGTGCCTTCCACCCTCCGATGGCACCAATCCCTTGGAGTTCTACTGTACTCAGTGCCAGCCCCGTCCGGCGTCAGTGAACGACGCCGCGTTTAACGTACAAGACGAGCTTTCGGCCTTGCGACGAGCGCTACAAACGATCAAGGCCGACCGCGATCAGCTTGAGCACCGAGTTACCGTTGAGAAGCAAGTGTTCGACGTCGCAGGCCAGCGACACAGTGACATCCACCGGTACAGTCCCGTCCACTACACTACCACCCACAGTGCATAGCCTGCTCGAAGAGCGTATAGCCGAGCAAGAGCACACGATTCAGTCGCTATCAAACCAGCTTGAGGCCTCAACACAACAATGGGAGCAGGCGCAGCGCGACAATGCTCAGCTCCAACACGAGAGGCTTCAAGCGCTTGCGTCCAACCAGCGCAACGTGGACGCCAACCAGGCCGAGATTGAGATCGTGCGCCGGTCGTTTGAGTCGCTCGAAAAAGAAAACAGCGTACTCAAGGCGCAAGCCCTTGAGCTGACCAAGCGGGCAACCCGTACCGCCCATCTTTCCTTCGCGACACCTATAAGTCGTGGGCGTAGATCACGAAAAGCGTTCGCGGGAGCTGCAGGACCAACTTGAGGCATGCCGCATTCTTGTGGCGCAGCGCGACGAAGATGCCGCCCGCTTGCGCATGCATTCGGCGTCGACTTCACCCATCAAAAGTGTGGCGTCGCCTGGTAAAGTTCGTCCTGCGACGGCGCTCGACATTCTCAACGACGCTCGCATGTCGCTGCAGTCACGTGGCAACATCCAGCAGTGGTGGTCAGGCTCGGAGGTCGAAAAGACCCGCGACCTGCCCCGCACCAACAACACATTCGACGATCCTCCCAGTATAACACCCCGCGATGCACATACACTCAGTCGGAATAGACGGTGACGGGCCCGCCAGGCCGTTCAAAGCCCGTCTTGTGGGCTTGCTCACGTCTCTACAAGAGGAGACGGACGCGTTCAAGGATCTCGAAGACAAGATGGCCGAGCACATTAAGCCCAAAGCGCGCAAAGTGCGGCGAAATCGGCTGCCAGCCATGGACGACGGTGACACCATGCTGCCCGAAGCACCGACGCTCTGATCGGTTTTCTGCCACGGCGGTGGTTATAATGTGATAAGTACGCTCAATCGACACCGCGTTAAAACACCGAACGCAAAATGCTTTGGCGCCGGCGAGGGACCGGCATCACCGTCGGCGTGAAGACAGTGTGGCGGCCGGTGTCAGCGTCGCGCGGAAGGATCTTGCGTGGCTTGCCACAGAGCACGCGCTTCTTTAAATCTTCGCGCGCCGCCATGACGCGGTTCTTGTTGTGTTCGCCGGTGGTGTAGCGGAGGTAGAGGTCGCCGGCGTGGGGAATCCGCCCTTGGACCCAGCTTAGCGGCAGCTCCCACCCAAAGAGGTCATTGAAGCGCTCATCAACCCAGTTTTCGCCGGGCTCAATGTCCCCGAGCTGCGCGAGCATGCAGGTTACTTGGTAGTCTTCCCACACGCTCAAGTCTAGTCGGTACTCCTGCGCACCACATCTCGTCATCGCCACATTCAGAATCGGCGTACCATTTCGGCATACAAGGGGTTCCAAATGTTGAGCCAGCCGATGCGATGTATGGCCTCCTTGACGTCGGTGGGCGGCCAGTCGCGCGCCAGCGTCGTCAAGAGATCATCGAGGTCAATAACACGGTTAAGTAGCATCGCGACGATTTCCACCGAACCAAAAGGCGTGTCCCGGAAATTGTTGGCCAGTTCGATCAACTGACCGGCCGTGATCCCAAACGACGCCTCTGCAAACAACTGCCGCACCGCTACCCGAGCCGTAAAACGAGATTCTAGGGGGGCGCTCACCAAGTTTGCGCTGCTCAAGGTGGTGGTCATCGTTGTTGCTACGAAGCGACGCCACGGTCTTGGCGACGGCGGTGCTAAGTTTCGATTTCCTCTTCCGCGTGCCGTCTCCGTGGGATTTGCCGTGGCGCGGAAGCTTCTCAACGACGTCTACCACCGGTGGCGTGTACGCCACGTCTCGGCATAGCTGGTGGAGCACCTATATCCCATTACATCTTCCTTATGCAGTCGAAGAGACTTCTGAATCGATGGCGTCCGTGCCCCGAGGCAGCCGCGTTGTGACGACGAAGTCGAAGACGAGTTCACCGGCATCCGGCAACCCCGCAGTGCGAGCGATCGTGCTGGGCATTCCATCCAACGTCTCGTTACGAAAGCACTCCCAGTTGCCTAGACTGTCGGTACAAACGAAGGTCGCGGGGTGCGCACCGGTCTGGCTCGTGTTGAGATTGGCGGTCTTCTTGTTTTCGAGGCGGTCGTCAGCCGAAAGCCGGAGCAGAGTCGAGGCGATGCGATGCTCCACCGGCACCGAAAGGTCGAGCGTGTACCGGCCGTTGGGCAGTCGTGGGTCGAAAAATAGCAGCTTGCCCGCGCGTTCCTTCAAGATGGCCTGGTGACGCACTGGCGCGGCGGGTTTCGGCACAAACAGCGTCGCCGTGTCGGCTACCCGTTGCATGAGTCTACGCAGATCTTTCTCCCAGTGCACTGGCAATGACGGGGGGTTACAAGGGTGCGATTTCTGCGTGGGCTTCGGCGGCCGTCATGGTGCCAAGAAGGTACTGGGCTTGGGCTGCTGTAATGTAATGATCGTGCAAAAAGAGCTTCATGAGCTTGACCCGATCCGAGTCAAACTCGAGCTCCGAATACGCTTGCCAAAAGACACCCACGGCATCTGAGCAAGTGGGCAAGATTGTCGTTTTGGTACACCTCAACGCACCTGGTGTAATCTCTGTGACGTGTGGGACTTGGGGTTTGAACTGAAACTCAAAGCTCAGAGTGCCGTGCAGCGGGAGACGCCACGGCCCGTCGCCGCCCTCGACAGCGAGCACATGGGCAACGCTCTCCGTCGCAAGACCCGTCGTTTTGACTACGCGGTGGAAGATCAGCTTCGTCTTGGTTGACGGCGGCGCGTGGTGTTGCACGTCTCGCCAGCTGCAGGCCGCGGGATGCAAGTTGAGCACGCGAAGGTACTCGAAGCCGTACCAAAACGTCGCCGGGTTATCCAAATCCACGAGTACATGACCTGTGTTACGGGTTTCGAGCCGAGTCCAGAAGTGCGTATACCGTGGTGAACGAGTTCAAAGCTCGAAGGCTCCAGGTGGAATCCACAGTCGTCGTATTGTATCGTTCGACCAAGAGTCATTGTGAGTGGGTCGCTGTGCGCGCGGAAGATCCCTCGAAGGCCCTCTGCGCCGATCGGATTCTGCGCGATGCACAGGATCTCGAGAGTCGTCGACTCAGCCCACGAGTGCACAAGTGCGAGGGCGCCTGCGGGACCAATCGAGTTGCCCATGAGGTCTAGCGTCTGAAGCGTGTGGTTCTGGCGCAGTGCCAAAGCCAGGAGAGCTGCTCCGCTACCAAACCCGTTCCACGCCAAGCGGAGCGTCTGTAGCGTTTGGTTGGCGCCGATTGCTCGCGCGAGGCCCGCCGCCGCTTTGACGCGAAGGCTGTTCCAGGACAAGTCGAGGGCCACTATGTTGGTGTTGTCAAAGCACATGGCGCCAAGGGCTTCGGCGCATGCGTCGTCGAGCTTGTTCTTGCTCAGGTCGAGGCTTGTAAGGCTCCGGTTGCGGGCCACGACGGGCCCCAGGTCGCGAACAAAGTCTGCTTGCAACCTGCGAGGCAGCTCAGTCCGAACCAACGGAGCGGCAGCTAACATGCAGTCGGAGAGAATGAGCGTTTGGAGGACGCGGTTGGCATCGAGAAAAGCTGCAAGCGCATTGATGGTCTGGCGCTTTACTTGGTTTGTCGAGAGGTTCAGCGTCACAAGCCGGGAAAAGTCAGAGCTCTGAATGATGTGAGCAACGGCGGCGTCCGATAAGCGATTTTCCCGAACGACGAGCGACTGCAACTTGGGAATTGCCGACAAGCTAAGCGAAGCGTCAGTGTTGACGTATTGCTTTGGGGATACGTACCAAGACGATAGGGCTTCAATGGGCCGATTGCCAGCGCCGTAGTAGGAAAGGTCGATGGCGCAGGCTTCTCGCTTTGGAATAATGAAGGGCTCGGGAACCAAGTGCTGCTGTAGACACGTGTGGATGTATGATTCGGCACAGCGCATGTTGTCGTCGGTGATATGGTCCTGCGTGGCATGAGCTTCGCCTGAGACGGAACCCCAACCGTATCGACGTCAACTTTGGTCGTCACCTTTGGTGAATCCAGCCCGATGGGCTCATTCGAAATGTTAGCTTTTCGTACTTGTGCCATAAAGCGCTGCTTGCCGCCCTGTATTACACATTGAATAAAAGTGCATCGCCCAAGAATCACCCATCCGTAGTTGTTTTGGACATCCTTAATGCTCCATGCCTTGGGTGCCAAGGCGCCACCTAGATCTCGTACAGTGATGCCAGCCATTCTGTGTCTATGTACGTGTGGGCAATGGAGCAACGAGGGCTTGAACGTGGTCTAGTTTGTCTTCGCTATCATGGGCGGGTGTTACGGGCCGGCTGTCGGGGCACGTAGGCGTGATGGCGAAGAGGTTTTGAAATGCCTGTACAAATGTGGCTTCTTGCCTCACTGTCGCGGTACCTGTATGGCGAGTCGGGTCTCAGTCCGCGTCAGCGGTCGTGCGTTAAGGATCTTCTTGGACGACGGCTGGTGCATCAGTCGCGTATTTGGCTTGCTCGGTTGCCGAGGAAGTCTACGGTGGCTGTTAGTACGATGCATGAACCAGTCGGCGACGCAGAGGATTTTGCCGGAGCCGTCGTCGCGCGTACGTCAGGGATCTTGTCTTTCAGGTGCACGTCTACTTCGACGTGGACGCTCGTAACTGCAAGGCTGGGAAGGCCCGGTGTCGGAGGCGGCTTGGGACGCATGACGACCGACGGACTCGTAGCCTTCCGCGGCGGCATCTCCCGGGAATCAGATTTTCTATTTTTAACGCGTGTCAATTTTTGTGCAAACTGCAAACTCGAGAGATCGACACAGCGACACCGATGAGAAGCACAAGAAATTGATAATCGTCTCCTGCGTCAAGCGTGCAGTTCCAACTCATCTGTGGAGACACGTATCCCGGGGCTAGTCGACTGCGGCATCTCCCCGCCAGAGGTTGCTCATCGATGCGCACAAGGAGAGCAAAATTAGAGACGACATTACAAAGCTGCCAGTGATTTCGTCGACGGCTTTCGCGTAGGGTGGTTGCGGTCGGGCTCGAGGACGTATGCCGGTGTATGGTGCACGTTGTACGGCCCACCAGCGCCTAAGACGCCGTCGTCGAGGAATTCTCGACTCGATGCGCGGCCAAAAGTCGTGCGGAAGGGGCCGCCCATCCACTTTAACTTTCCCTTCTAAGCTACCTGTCAGCTTGTGCCCAGACTCGATCCACAGTACCTCGTCGTCGATGACTTGCTGCTCGTAGCAACCGCGATACGGCCCGTCGTTGACGACCGAATAATAGCCGTGGCCACAACGTGCAGCATCCTGCAGCCGCAGTTTTTCGAATTTGGTGTGCGCGCAGTAAGGCTTCTTGACTTCTTGATCGGTTAAGCGGTGTACTGGTAGCGAGTACACTGGCGCCTTTGATGGTGAGTTCATGGGCGGTGACTGCAGTTGTCGTGAGCTCGGCAAGGACAGAGAGCACACCTCATGGGGTGGGTCTTCGTGCTGCGACTGGTTGTGCGAGAGGGCAGATCGGAGCCGTCTAGCGTACACGTGCCTAGCATGCGGCGTGAGTGATGCAAGAAATAGCAGCTCGTATGCCAACCCATTCGTGGTCGGGGCCGCTGAAAACGGACGAGGCTTGGAAGCAGCGACGGCTTTGCACTTTTTCGGCGATGTTCGGCCCTTCGCAGTTTGGTCCAAGGCGCTCGCCGGGAGAGCTGGTCCATATATGCTTAGATGGAGATTTCGAAGAAGGTGTGTACCGCCCGTGGTCTTCGGTGGGCCACCGTGCTTGGCCGTCGACGTTGGGAGTACACCAGTGATGGACGCCACATATGTACGATCAACGTGCTCGCGTTCGCGTAAAAGGCTGAATTTGGCGGTGACGTAGTTTTTCAGAATGGTGCTAGCGAACCAAAGAGTGGCGACAGGAGGCGATGCAAATGCTTACCACGTCGGAGGGTAATTTGCCGAGACGACAAAGTGGGTGCACAGCGCATTGCCAAACTCGATTAGGAGAGGTCCGCGTTGACTGTCGACAAATACCTTGTACCTGCTCAGAATGTCAAGCCTCGACGCTCCCGAGAGTCGCACCGATTGCCGCTTGTGTGAGTGATCATTTCATCGAGGTCCCACCGGCTCGAGCAGTTCACCACAAACTGAGAGAGTTCCAGGCCCTTGAGGTACGCGTGAGTGCGCTGTTCAATTCGGCCACAACACTGCACATCCCCAAGCTTGGCTACCAGCGCCTGGACCTGATGAGTAATTCAAAGCGTATTGCATCGCACCGGGCTCTTGTGATTGTTTGGTTTTCGCGTACCGGCGCGGGCAGATGTGGGCCGGACACCATACGCTTTGTCCCGATCGCTTGTGTGCATCACGAGCCCCGTGTTTCCTGTCAAGTTGTCGGTTGGACCTCGACGCTTCGGATGCTCGAGCTACCCTTCGGCTCCCAAGTGTTGTGCCGATGGTTGAAGTTGAAGTAGTCTCCTGTCTCACTGTCGAGGAGGACGATGTGCGAGTTGATAT
>JNBR01000362.1:0-71087 GCA_002081595.1 Achlya hypogyna | reverse complement strand
CTGCCGCAACTCCCTCTGTGACCACGATCGCACCGTTTTCTGGAGGGGGCGCGCTTTGCACCGACCGAAGCGGTGTGCCGCGTCCTTTCCCATTTACAGCTTGGAGAAGCTCTCCACCCGTGGAACACAAGTAAGCCAAGATGGCAGCACCGAAGCCTGCACCGAAGAGGCATTTGCCCGTCATCATGCACATCTTAACAAGCAAACAGAGCTACAAAACGTCACCAGCCGTGCTTGGCAACGCACATACCTTGTGCAGTTGCGGTGCCCATGGTGGAATGGACACATCGCCATCGACAAAGACAAAGTCGAGCTGATCGAAGCGCGTAATGGACTCGGGGTCTGCCGTGTTGGAATGCATTTCGTAAATATACTCGTCGAGTTCGGCCCGTGGTTTTTCCTACGGGGCAGAGTCACGGGGGTTGGTGGTATCGTGAAAAGTGTACAATGACATGTGGGGCTATGACGTCGTTCTGGCTTATGACGCGAATCACGCTTAGCACTGCCTGCTTGAACGGCGCAAACTTGGCGGCGTCGCGAGCGGCAAAGCCATTCACAAGCAGCACCTTCATGCCAGTTTTACAATACCTATTCTTAGGCGCATGGTCCTATGACAACGTACCCCGAGTGGCGAGAAGATCTCTTTGGGGTGCCCATCGACAGGTCTGCCCCTGCGCGGGGCCGTGTGGCCGTGAGACCGCCGCCGCCGGGTCTATCGCCAATGGCCCAAGACAGCCGCGACCACCGCCGCTTGTGGCAGACGCAGCCGCGTCTCACGAGTGCCGAACAAGACACCCTCGTGCGTTCGCTTCTCGTTGCTATGCGTTAGAAGACGTAGACGCAACCACGGATCTGCGCTTTTCGAGTCGCCTGTAAGGGCGCCAAGGCCACCCGCAAGTGCTATCACTGCTGCAAGTAGTCTTCACTCAAGTCGCGATGGGGCCTCCGATGCATGGCATGTTCCTAGGTTCGATCCAGCCAAAACAGGTCTGTACTGCGATGAATGCTTCGAGACGCGCCATCCACCGCTGCGAATCCCTCACTCCTGGGGCCGGCTCGACGAGGATGGTGGGAGCTGTTGTCTGTGGCTTGCGGTGCAAAACGCTGTGGCTAGAGCTTGATGAAGAAAAGCAATGGCTGGCCCATCTTGCTCGGTACTAAGTTGTTGGTCAACTCGATAATCATGCATGGTAGCCACAAGATGGCCCAGGACTACCGCGAGCTCGAGCTCCTTCTGGAGCACACGACGTCGTTTCTAGCGTCGACCGAGGTCTACGACAATAACATGGACAGCGAAGTGGATAAGGCCGTTGCCGACATGAAATCCATCGACCACAGCATTCGGTACGGGATGCCCGATTTTCGAGTTGCTAGAAGTCAATAGGGGGCTCATGGCAGATGTCGCGACGCAGCTCAAGACGCGGAACCTACCTCAGGCAGTAGCCGTGCGCAAGATCCAAGATATGTGGAAAGTCCGCAAAGCGCGCAACCGTCTGCGCCTCATGATTCAAAGCATCTACGCCGAGATGGTCGACCCGGCGACGGGTCAAGTGTACTATTACCATTTCTGAATGAAGAAGGCGACTCCACCGTAGCTACTATCTCAACAAGCGCACAAACATGACGCGCTGGGACAAGCCAAAGGCGCTGGAGACTACAAACCAGCGCAAACCACGCCGCAAAAAGCCCATGTCCCCCCACGAAGCTGCGTTGTTCATCCAAAAAGCCTTTCGAGCCCGCCAAGCACGACTGGCGATCCGTCGATTGGTGCGCAGCGTGTACGTAAGGGTCCAAGATCCCGCCACCGGTATGCGAGTGTCTGGTGAGCACGGCGTCTTACATAAGCGTCCAGGCAAGTATTACTATTACAACAAATACACCAACACAACGAGTTGGACGAAGCCCAAACTTCTCGGCAGCGACGAGTTGGCCCCCAAGCGTACCCAGAGCTTTACGCCCGAGTCGGCCGCAGCGGCCATCCAGCGCATGCTTCGATGCGCCCTCGCCAGACGCCAGCTCCGTCGTCTCCTGTCACGCGTGTACCAAAAGATTTTGGAACCAAGTCTCGGGCGGTACTACTACTTCAACGTCAAGACGCGCACGGTGAGCTGGGAGCGGCCCCGCTTCGTGCACGACGACCAGCTCCTCTCACCGCGGGCCTTCGCCGTCGTCGCAGCCGAGGAAGAAGCTGCGGCGCGCCAACAGCGTATTGCGCGCATCCGGCAGTTTTCTGCTAGCGAGGCCGCAAGTTACGTGCAGCGGCGTGTTCGTGTTCACCAGGCTCGAAAGCGACTGCTGCAGATGGCGCGAGACGCCTACCGCGCTGTGTTCGATCCTACGACGGGGATGTATTTCTACCACAACACCCGAACTGGTGCCGTGTCATGGACACGGCCAAGCTTTTGTACCGATCTGCCGGTGTGACGGCATGATAAGGACTGTGCAATGCCCCAGTAACATATTCGAGTTGCCCTCTCCAAACAGATCCACGTGAGCTAATGAGGACAAATCTCCCCCAGCAGACCACTGCTGTGTGGAGGTCTTTTCTCGGATAGAAGGCACCATCGTGCAGGGCAACGCGCATTGCTGCGCTCCCAAAAGAACTGCGGTATACCTCTGGTCAACCACTAAGGGTCGGACATCCGTGTTCGCGACAAACGCAGGGTTGCGCTAATGCAATCTCAGTTCGATGTGGCAATAAAACCTTCCCAGGCGTATCCTGGAACGGCCAACGTCTTCGCAGTCAAGTCGTGTACAAGTCGTCTGTCGGTCCAAGCAACGGGAAAGGACGCACAACTTGCGAGCTTGCACTTTCTACCTGTTGGCTTCATGGATTTTGATTGGCGCAGCCCAAAGCGTTTCTCGCGTTTGATTGGCCATCGCTTTAGAAATCCACCAATCAATGGGCGTTTCTGTTGAAGCTCGAGGCAACCGGATACCGTATCCGTAGGTTGACATGAATCGCTCGTTGCGCATTTCGAAAAGGATCGGCATCATGCTGCGAGCGCGCGGCCTGACGCAACGAGTGGTCCGTGGTCCTCTAGTCCGATGCATGAGCTCGACGGCTGGCCAAGTGATTCGCTGCAAGGCTGCGGTTGCGTGGAAGCCAAACGCTCCGCTGTCCATCGAGACTGTGGATGTGGCACCGCCAAAAGCGGGCGAAATCCGAGTCAAAGTCATTGCCAATGCGCTGTGCCACACGGACTTGTATACTCTCTCGGGAGAGGATCCGGAGGGGCTCTTCCCATGTATCTTGGGTCATGAGGCTGGCGCCATTGTTGAAAGTGTCGGTCCAGGAGTCACTTCCGTGAAGCCTGGCGACCACGTCATTCCGTGCTACACCCCTGAATGCCAAAAGGTACGTCGTCGCAGGCTGTACAAACTCTCACTCGTGAGATGCAGTCGGATTGCATCTTTTGCGAGTCGCCCAAAACGAACCTTTGCCCTGAGATCCGCGCCACGCAAGGCAAGGGTGTGATGCCTGACGGAACGTCGCGGTTCTCGATTGATGGCAAGCCCATTTACCACTTTATGGGCTGCTCCACCTTCTCCGAGTACTCTGTAATCGCCGAAATCTCGGCTGCCAAGATCGATCCCACGGCCCCGCTCGATACCATGTGCCTCTTCGGTTGTGGTGTGTCGACGGGCTTTGGTACGTCTTATTTGAGTTCGCCTCGTCAATCTACCCAGGTGCCGTCTTTAACACGACCAAGGTGCATCCAGGAAGCTCGGTCGCCGTCTTTGGCGTCGGTGCTGTCGGCCTCGCAGTCATTCAAGCCGCCAAAAAGGCAGGGGCCAAGCGCATCTTCGCTGTGGACACGAATCCATCAAAGTTCGACATTGCCAAGCAGCTCGGCGCCACCGACTGCATCGGTACGCCCTCTGTGATGCCTTGTACTGGAGCAACTTCGCTGTAGATCCAACGACGCTTAACGAACCAGTGCAAAACGTGTTGGTTCAGAAGACCAAATGGGGCATTGACTATACGTACGACTGCACCGGCAACGTCGAGGTGCGCTTGCACCAAGTGCATCGGTCCAAGCCACCGTAGGTGATGCGAGCAGCTCTGGAGGCCTCCCATCGCGGCTGGGGCCAAAGCTGCGTCATCGGCGTCGCTTCGGCCGGCCACGAGCTCAAGACGCGCCCGTTCCAGCTCATCACGGGTACTAACCGAGCCGCGACTGCGTGGCTCACCGCCGTCTTGTAGGACGGACGTGGAAGGGCACGGCTTTTGGCGGGTACAAGAGCCGCTCCGAGGTGCCCAAGCTCGTGAAGGACTCGATGGCTGGTGAGCTGCCCATCGGTACGACCCCCGTCCGCTGCCGCCCGTCACGCTTCCGTAGACCACTTTATCACGCACCGCTTCCAAGGCGTCGAAACGATCAACGACGCGATCAAGGCGCTCAAAGGCGGCGACTGCCTGCGCGCCGTCGTCACATACTAGGAGCGCGCTAAACGAGGCAAGCAATACATATATGAGACGGCGTTAAGTGTACTTGGCGATGGCCTCAAGCAGATCGTGGGACTCGGTCACGTAGTTGATGGGCTCCACGCTAACGACCTGGCTCTTGACACGGACGTCGTCTTGGTGCGGTTCGGCCTTGCAGCGCATGCGGAAGAGGTACGTCTTGAAGAGCGCTGCCTTGAACGTGCCCTCGTACAGGTTGAAGTTAGCGTCCTTGAGCTCGGCCATCTCGTCCGCCGTCTTGCCTTGCATGATGATCTTGCCCTGGTCGTTGAAGCAGGAGGCCCACGTGCTGCCGGATCCGTCCTGCACCACCATCGACAGGATGTAGCGGTTCTCGCAGCTGGCGTACACCGTTTGGCACTTTTCGCAGTTGTAGTTTTGGGCCACGTCCGGCACCACTTTCTTTTGGCACTTGACACACGCCTGGTACGACACGCCCGAGTCGTGCTTGATGTAGCTCACCGTGCCCTTCACCGTGATGTAGTCGGGCTTCTGGCCGTAGCCCAGCCGCCGCTCCTTGATGTCGTTGACCACAGCGCGCTGGTCGAAGCTGCCCATGCCACCGCCGACGCCGCCGCCGCTGCCACTGAGCGACTTGGTCGCCGTTGCCGAGCCGCCTGCACGGTACCAGTTGAGCAAACGCGCGGCCTCCGGCAGCGGTGGGTTGGTCACGAAGCCCGTGCTGCTGAACGTGCCGATGGAGCGGCCACCGTAGTCGCTGACGCGGCAGCCCTTGATCGCAAGAACTTGGTCCAGCCAGCTGTCGCACGCCGGGTCCTGCGCGCGTTCGCTCCAGAGCGTCACCTTGATTTCGGCGAGCGTGTCGTCGACAAGGGTGCAGTCGCGCTTCTGGAGCTGCTTGCCGGCTTTTGACGTGAGCTCGGTGCACGGTCCGACAGTCTTCACGATGCCGATCATGTCGATGGTCGAGTCAGGCGCCACAGTTTCGATCGATCCAATCTAAGGCATCCCATGAGCTGCGAAGCAAAGAGAAGCAGTGTACCGGCTTGAAGTTGTACTGGACGGACTGGATCGCGTGGTCTTCGGCGGCCGGTACGATATCGGACGACGTGTCGAAGGTCACCTCGTAGTCGTTGTTGATGGCTGAAAACTTGCGGTTGGCCATCTTGATCTTGCCGCCCGAGAAGTAGAAGACACCGTTGGGCACAAGGCGGTCGTAAAATGCGTCGACGGCGTCGTTGAAGAGAGTGGCACGAATCTCACCACCCTTGGCATCCAGCAGGTCGACGCTGCACAGCTTGCCCTGCCCACGGGCGTTGGTCCAGTTCTTGATCGGGGCTCGTGCGGTCACGCGGGCCTTGATGGTCCAACGCCCGCCCGAGTACGGGTTGAGCGAAGCAATGTCCGAGATGCGCATGCCCGGGTCTTCGCGGACGACGGGGGCCTTGTTCACAGCCGGCGCCGCGTACGGGTTGCGAGCCATCGGTGCTGGGGCCGCGTTGTAGGCAGGGGTGGGCTTGGGCGCCGCCTGGGGCACGTACGTCGGCTGTGCGGGCGGTTGGTACGCGGGAGCCGCAGCAGGGGCCGCTGCGGCAGCCGCGCCCACCTTATCGATGCTTTCGGGGGCACCGACACGCTCATAGCCGGGCTGAACTTCGGCAATGCCGAGAAGAATCAAGATCCTATGTCGGACTCTGAGCACCACAGATTCAACATACGTCAAGACTCACTTGCGGCCCTGCACCGTGTTGCCGACGTAATCCTTGAGCTTGACAAAGCAGTTGACGCTAAGCGTGCCATCTTCCATGGCCTGCACGATGACTAAGTCTGGTGCAGTTCACGGAATACGCACCGTCGACAGCTGGGACGACAGCATGCCACTCATAAAGTGCTGGCCGTCAGAGAGCATGAGGCGGTAGCGGTCGCCGCCCTTGCCCGAGGCCGACGGGATCTTCTTGAGGTCAATAAGCTGCACCCAGGGCTCGAACCCATCGGGGTTCTGCCGCGTGTGGAGCATCGAGACAGCATTGGGCGTAAGCGCAACCATTGCCACGGAGGGTAAAATGGAAATAACCAATTTTCAGCGCATCCGGTTACGCTAACCGGTTCGCGCCAAAATTAGCCCGCTTGTTTTCGCCTCTCGTCGACTGCGGCACATGCCACATCCGATGGATTTCCCGCCAGCTCCACCACCACCTCGTTCAAGAGACGAATTCGTAAGCCAAGCCTACAACTGTACGCCTCAATAGGTTTCGTTTGATTAGCGACGCCGGTGCTTCGACCAAAGCGTTGAACAATCCTCGTTTTGTCACTTGTTTTCCCAACTACCTCATGCCGAATTTAAACATTAAATGTGGCGTTGGAACTCGATTAAGTACGAATCTCGGACATTGATTGGCGTACTTAATCGGGACGGAAAGGACGTCGTAACGGGGGGTTTCACAGAAGGGCGAACATGCCGCGGCCAAAGCCACCGGAGTACGTTCCCCTCTTCGCGCGCGCTAAGCTGTGGACATGGGAGACGGATGCGGCGAAAACTCCGCAGAAAGCTCCCAAACGGCCGCAGACGGCGCGGCCAACCCGAGAAGCTAGCAGCAAACCGACCAGTAGGCCGCACACCGCTCGACGGTGTCGAGAGAACGGCATGACACTCAAAGCACCACGTGGAACGAGCTTGGGCATAACGTCGACTGAAGTACCCAGCCAGCCAATGCGATCTGCCTCGGTGGTGCCGGTCCCTGAGCCACTGCAATGCAAGCGACTGCCAGCGCATCGACGTCCTGTGACGCCGACCGATCGTATGCTGCTGTCGACACCAGTTGCTGATTTTGAACCTTCTCCTCATTTTGACTCAACACCGGACCCCAGCTCTGCAGTAGACAGTGTCGTGGTTACTCGGGTAGCCGTTGCCGAGACGTCCATGACTTTTAACTTGCCGACACCGACTCTACCATCTCCGGCCCCGCCTTCCCCTGACACACCGTCGACTGTTGCAACACCTGCACCGTCCTTCGATACACCGCAAGCGGTCAAGGCGCCAACTACACAACGGACGATGGCGTCGACACAAGATTCTACATGGTCATTTTACGCCATATGTCGTGCGGGGGAGGCGTCGGCGACCGCCCGCTCCAACGCATCCGAGCGGGCTTATCTTCGTCGATGCAGCGAGGTGCATACGGTGCCAAAGCCTCTTGCCCGCAGCGGCGAGTTGGACTTGTCTGACCAATGCCACGGGTACGCCAGCGCTTCGGCCCTCGCCAGCCGACTTGCCCACGATAGCCAGGTAGCGGCGCTCTGCCTTCGCAACAACAGTCTCCGAAGCGACGCTATCAAAGACCTTGTGACCGTATTACCGACAACGGCCATCGCGTCGCTTGACATCAGTGAGAACGCAGTGGGGCCCGTTGGGGTACAGTGCCTCGCCGTCGCGCTGCTGTCGGGCGTCTCGAAGCTCGTGCATTTAAACCTCGCGGGCAACCACCTCATGGATCGGCACGTCCTGCCGCTGGTTGCCAAACTCGACGAGACGTGCTTAGAGTCGCTCGACCTGAGCTACAACGAGCTTGGGAACGGAGCCATCGTGCCTCTTGGCCGTGCGCTCGTACGCACTCGCCTCCTCCGTCAACTCAACCTGCGCTGGAACAATGTCCACGGCCTGGGCTTGGACAGCCTTGCTGACGGTCTCAAGAAGAACGTGGGACTCGCGGACTTGGATCTAGCCTGGAATCCGCTCGGGTCGTCTGGCGAGGCATCGCGCATCCAAGCACTCGCCAACTTCAGCCTCATGCTTCGCCGGAACATGGAGCTTCACCACTTGGTGCTCGAAGCCAACAACTTTACCGTTGAAGACTTGAAAATCCTCGACTCGGGCCTTCGCCACAACTACACGCTAGTGCTTCATTTGCAGTCGGACGTGGCCGTAATGGACGCCCGCCAGCACCTGCGCTTCGACCACTTCTTCAAAGACGTTGCCAGTGGCGAAACCCGGGACTCGGTGACGAGCGAAACCAATTGCTGGCTGTGCAATGGCTGGTAAGGCTTCTAGATCCAGGAACCCGCCACGACGACGAGAATGTACAGGCGCGAACATAGCTTTAACTGGCGGCCACCCAGCGCTGCAAGCGTCGAGACGGCGCAGCTGTGCCTCGAGATCGATCAGTTTCACGGTACATTGCACCGTCATCGACCAGATTGTGGCGAACGACACCGTAGGCGACAGCATGAGCAAAGTGGACGCCGACCAGAGCTTCGTTCGTCACCGCATGGTTCCGCCCCGGCCTGTCGAGTACTACTGTACGCGGCCGGGGACGGCGGTGGCCTCGTCGCGCGACGTTGCAACCGTTGCGGCAGACGCACCGGTGTGTCGGTGGGCGTATCCGCGGTGGAACCCAATTGAGCACGAGCCGAGCGCATTCGTCTCAAGTTGGGGTCTGCACCAGTCGCTCTTTACGGCGCGGCAGTCAGACTTTCCGTCTTGTGCAATGCTTGATGGCGACGCCGTGCTGCACCGCGCCGTCGAGATCGACTGGGATCGTTCGCGCATACATCGAGTTGTTAAGCGCGCGCGGCAGCAAGCCGACCTCCAGGCACTTTGCAAAGAGCATGCCCGAGACTTGTACTGCATCTACCGGTACTACTCGGCTCTGAATGTGCCCCGGTCGTTCGCTGAGACCGTCACCGAGGGCTTTGGGTTGCGCCAACCCTGCTTCGTGCGCTTGTGTGAGGTACTTGTGTCAGCTACGATCCGAGGATCCATAAGCGCTTGGCTAGGACTGCGAAATCTACGACAACACTTACTGCCGGCCTACAGACGTCGACCGCATTTTCCATGAGGTCAACGGTCATCTCGCGGAGCTGGGCTTCATCGCGGCGCGCGCGCTGCACTCGCCAAAGGTACTGGCGCGCTTCGAGTTCATCGAGGTGCTCATTCGCCTCGCACGGCTCAAGTTTGGCCGCTTGGGGACGACTCGCATCGGGCTCGACATTGTCGACGCCTTCCGCGCATTGCTGCAGCACCATGTGCTGCCGTTTGCACAGCGGGTCGACGGCAACGGCTTCCGGCAAAAGGTCCTCTATCGCAAGGAGACCGAGGACGTGCTCGAGTGCTACTTACCAACGCTGCATGCAATCTTTGATGCGTATGGTTCGCCGCGCACCGTCCCCCACGGCGCCAAGCACACGAAAACCAAGCGCTTCATGGACTTCAGCCAGACGATGACATTCCTCCGGGACGCCGGACTCGTCGGGAAGGCCACCAAGGACGCCGTTCGCCACGCTCAGCTCTTGTACCTCTCCTGTAAGCTCGCGGTTGCAGACGAGCTCAGCACCGTGTGCACCTCTTGGCTGACGTTCTACGACTTCCTGGAGCTTGTGGTACGCATCGCCGAGTGGCGGCACCCGCGCGATGTTCACGGGCTGCCACAAACGCTCGGCGAGGTCTTTGGCCAGCTGCGCAACGCCAACCCGCTCCTTGGCCCGCGATTGCGCGGCATTGTGCGGTACTTTGAAGCAGCGCCAAACGTCGGTGGTGAGACGCTGCCGGACATGCTGGCGCGCATCTGGGCGGCCCGGGCCGAGGAAAGGAGGTGATCTTAGATAGGGTTAACGAACTAGTACCAGAGGCAAAGGTGTGCGTGTACTAAGCGTTTACATGCACACGACGGCGCTCAAAGGCGTGAGCGAGTCCTCGTCGATCGGGCTCTCCTCGGCGTAGCCAACGGGCAGGCTCAGCGGTTGCGGTGGTGTGCTGGGCGACGCGCCTGCAGCGGCGGTTTCGTTCTTCTTGCGAGCGAAGAGCACGCCGCCGACGACCGCCAAGGCGGCGGCGCAGCAGCCCACGACAAGCAGAAGCGTCGACACGGTGCTTGTGGCGCCGGCCGTCGCAGATTTGGTGCCAGCGGCGCTGTTGTCCGTCATGGACTGCTGGCTTTGGACCTGCGTTCCGTTGATGATCAGAGGCTCGGAGGTCGTGGACTCGGGCGTCGATGCATCTGTGGGGGTGGTTGTCGCAGGAGCGCCCGTCGTCGCCGTGTCGGAGGGCGACGACGTCGTTGCGTCCGAGGGCGCGGACGTCGTGGTCTGACCAGGCGCGACGTCCGGCAGAGGTACAACAGGGGCGACCGTGGTCGCATCAGACGAGGGGGTAGATGGGAGCGGATCAGACGTCGTTACGACAGGCGCCGACGTCGTCGAGGTGGCGGTGTGGCCAAGCGAGGCCGCAAGAGCGTCGCACGTGTCGACGCTCGACCGCAAGGGCATACAACCCATGACGACAGCGTCGCGACCCGGCAGCTGGACGCAGCACGAGCCAAAGTGAAGGTATTCCTGGGGCCCCGGGCACATGCCAAGGCGCGACGGGTCCGAGCCGGAGCACGGCGAACCGCCAAAGACAGAAAAGATACGATCGACACCCATGACGCTAACGGTGACGTCGGAGGCGGAGGCGACCGCCGTCGCCGCGGCAAGAACCAAGGCGGCAGACTTCATTGGGAGGTACTACGTACGTAGTCAGGCGTGAATTTTCAACTGACCGAATGGTTACTGCCGGCCGCCGCTCATTACGCACGCCACCTGCATAGTCTCTACCCCAAGTGAAATATCGTACTTGGCGTTTTATTCCCATACAAACCACCATACAATCGCTGTATCATATAAAATACGCACATCGCGTTAAAGTCTAAAGTCCAATCTCTTGGATTTGGACCAAATGGCGGTGGCGCCGCGGGGTCTGCGCCGATGTGGAAGGCGGCGGTGCAGTTGTCCGGGCAACGAATTGGCGCATTGCACCGCTGGCGGTGCCGTCGTGTGTGTACATCGAGCAGAAACGACGAGGATGGGCAATGTCGGCAAGCTTTCTCCGTTGCCGTGATACACTGTCACCGCATTGGTATGGCGGTCTGGACGTCAGCGTCAGGTGGTGCGTGCAGCGGTGTTCTACAGACCTCTTCTGACTCTTGGCGTCGTGAGGCCACGATGATCCCTGGCGGTAGGAGGGCGGTGATCCAGATCGGCACCTGGTGCCCTGGCGTCGAGTCCTGCATTTGCACCATTTGAAGGACGTGTCGACTGTTTCAGTGTCATGAGAAGCACGGGTATCAATCGGTGCTCGTGACGACTTGGTAATGGGACAGCATACGCGGCTGTAGCTGCACCGTGTTGTTGGTTCGAGCTACTCACACCGGCATCGCCTCCAGTAGTCTCGCATAAAGCGGTTAAACGAGGTGAAGACCTGCTACCACGCCACAGCCGCGTCGAGGTACACTTTTGCGAGGAACCACATTGTCTTTGGCCCGATCTCTGGTCGGGGCAGCTTCTTCAGCGCAAGCAACTCGGGCCGCTGCCATGCGTCGAGACAAGTGGACGCCTATGCAGAAGGACGGCCATGTATCGGTTGAACGTGGGCTGATACAAGGGATCGGTGCCTCTTCCTGTTCTTGCGGTGTGCATCTCTACGTGTTACCAAGGTCGGACGTCGATGCTAACGTTGGTGCCTCTGCTGCGGACCCATTTCGCCCGTTAGATTCGCGCGTTTTTCAGGTGCGGCCTGGTTTTAGGGCCCACGGGCCCTCACTACGGATCAATCCTTCCGGAAGCAACGGACGCCGGAGCGGCAAGATGGCGTACTTGCTCCAAGCGCTGCCGACCAAGGCGGCCATCGACAGCGCCATCCGAGAGACCAAAGACAAGGTCCTCGTCTTGCGCTTTGGCCGCTGCACCGATGCCGTATGTTTGCAGATGGACGACATTGTAGGCTGGCTTGGCGCGGCTGAAGCGCTCATGGCATCTCTAGCTCGCACGATGCGAGGTCGAACTTTCCAAGATGGCGACGATCTACACCGTGGACACGGATACGGCCGACGTTGAGATCTACTGCCAGTACTTTGACGTGAGCCTCATTCCGTCGACCATCTTCTTCTTCAACGGCCAACACATGAAGGTCGACTACAGGTGCGGTCTTACCTGCCGATCTTCCTTATCAGCGGCTCATCAACAGGACACCCGACCACACCAAGTTCATCGGTGCCTTTCGAGAAAAGCAAGACTGCATCGATCTCGTCGAGGTATGCACGGCACATCTCGCGTCCTCTCCCAGGATAGACCAGGTCATTTTTCGCGGGGCTATGCATGGCAAGTACATAGTTCAGTCGCCGATTCCGCGCGAGCGCACGCCCCAGTACGCTGCCCCATTGGCGTCTGCTCAATGGACTGTAGGTACGAGCTACTATACAAAGACTTTTAGCCGCCGTAATAATCTTCAAACGTCTTGGACTGCAGCGGCAGGATGCGGCCTCGCGACGGCGATGTCAGATCGGGTCGCTGCGTCACCAGGCGCGTATACGCTCTCTCCTTCTTCACAACCTTCTTCCACGCCCGCTCAACGCTCGTGGACTTTTGTTGCGGACGCGGACGGTCCTGGTTCGGGCTTGGAGCTGCAACGCCCGCCCGCAGGTGGTGGTATTGCTGGTATTGCTGCAGTTTGGCCTACAGCCCGTGAGCCCACGCTCAGCCACGCAAGTACCTTCGCTTCGGGGTCGTCCGGGCTCATGCGAGCCGCCATCGCGTAGTCTTGATATGCCAGCTGGCTCTGCTCCATGTACCGGAAGCAGTCACCGCGACGTAGGAAAAAGTAGGGTACTCTGTGGTTGTGGCGGATGGCCATGCTAAACTCAACCTCGGCCTTGTCAAACGCGGCGCGGTTGAAAAGGTCGAGTCCGAAGTGGTATCGAATCATAGCGATGCGCGAGTGGATCTCGACGTCTGTGGGCTGGAGGTCCAGAGCAGTGTTGTAGTCGGCCAAAGCCGGCAGAAACTTGGACAGCGCTCGATAGCAGTCACCCCGATTGATGTAGTACCGGTAGTCAATCACCTTGCCTTCAAACCGCGACGATGTGGCGAACTCGGAAGCAATCGCCTATGAAGCTTTAGCGCCAACTGTGTGAAACGAGGGGTACCTGGTTCATTGCTGTGAGCGCGTCCTCGTATCGGCCCTGCCGCAGGTACTCAATGGCCATGTCTACAAGGAAAACCGCTTGCATATACTGACATTCGTCTTGCATACCATTGAGCACGAGATTGCGCTGCCGGGAGATCTCGGGGTGTTCGTCGACGGGATCGATTTCGTGCATGTGCTCATCGAGCTGATCCATTTGGCTTCCGAAAAACGCCCGCGAGGCCCGCTCGACGTCGTCCATCGCTGCCTCGTACTCGCCGAGCTCCCGATACACCGAGGCACGGAGAACGAGGATTTTCGGATCGTCGGCATTGAAGTTGATGCACGACGTAAGGCACTCGAGAGCTTTGGGGAAGTTGCGACTCATGATATGCCGACACGCGAGGTCATGCAAGTGCTGCGACTGGTACCACATCTTGCGCTCGAAGTCCAGCACCTTGGAGGCATGTTAAGGCGATTGCGCAGAGCCTGCTGACCTCGGGGTGGTTTGGGCATAGCTTGAACGCTCGGGAGATGTCGGTGTTGCCCTTGTCAATGAGTCCGAGCTTCCAGTGGAGCTTGGCTCGCAGCACGAGGATGTCGGCGTCGTTAGCGTCAATGCAGATGGCATGGTCGATGTCTTTAAGGGCCTTGGTCCAGTTGGCCAGGCCCAAGTACGCTAGACACCGATGCATCCAGTAATTGGCCTGTAGGGCGTCGAGTGCCACGGCGTCCGTGAGGTACACGATGGCGGTGGTGTACTCTTTGTCAAGCAGGAACGAATAGCCCTACGCTCCATGAGAACAAGGCATGAGCCTCGACGTGCATGGGCGTTGAAGACGGCGGCTATTTCCTCTTTGATGGCCTGGGGCGGGTTGGTTTGCATCGACAGCAGCTTCTTAAAGTTGGCAATCGCGGACTAGACCATGCATGAGCTACTCATCGACCGAAAAACACGCAACTTTAAAGTCACAAAGCTTGGAGTATGCGGAACCGCGAACAGCGTAGAGCGTGTAGTCGTCGGGGTTGACGAAGCACGCTTTGTTGTAGCAGATGATCGCCTTCTCGTAGTCCCCGTGCCGCATGTGCACGTCGCCTTCCATCTTCTTGGTCGTGGCATCCTCGTGGAAGAGCGACTTGGACACCGGTGGCTCCATCGGCAACATTTGCCACTAAAAGCACTCAACGATTCGGTTTCAACGAAACCACTTAGACATCACTCCACCCCGTCACCTTGACCTCAGCACACAAGAACCAAACCCATGCAGGGTAACCCGACCAGGTGTACGACAGTTGCCCCGAAGTTCGAGCAGCCGTCGGCTTGCCACTCTAGCACCCGAACCTTGGTTTGAAGTACGTGGGGAGCCTTGCTTCGATGGCACCCAAGTAATCATGCGTAGCTGTCACGCCGAGGCGAGGCCACTCGCCTGGGCATGGGCACCGATCCGTCCCGAGTGATACAAACCCTGTTAGCTCATGCACCAGAATTGTGCAGGTGCATAACCACGCTCGTCTCGACCACCGCAGCAAGCGAGTGTGCAGCAAGAAACTGGTGCCAGCTCACGGAGAGGTGGAGTTCATTGCGGGTTTTATGACGCACCGCCAGCCACGACGGGCGTTCACGGATCCACACGCTGTGCCTCGAAACCAGCAGCAAAGGCGGGCCGTCGCCGACCAGGCCATGTCTCCTGGCGCAATTGCGGTGGCTGAGGAACACGTGCGCTTGAAGCGAGAGGCAGGGTATCTTGGGGGCGCTTTTCACAGGCCCATCCACCGCCGAGGAGCTACCGCGTGGCCTGCACGAGCCAGCGGCCATGTCCGTCAGAAGCAGTTGGGTGTGGCTATCCTCCCTGTGGTATCCGGACCATCCGGAGAAGACAAGGTGGCGGGTCCAAGGCATGGGAGATTGACCACGACCCAGGTCCCAGCAGCCGACCTACACGTGCCCTTGGCACCCGACAGTATAATAATCGAAGCAGCCTCGCTATACTACAGTGCAAGCATGGATATGCGCATCGTCGGATTGTGTATGCCACCACGGCACCTTTGGCCAGACATGTGCCATGAACTGTACAATTCTGGCGCACGCCCCATCGAACGACATTTGGCAATTACGCAGGATATGATATGATCGCACAGCGATCACCGCAAGTAGCTGCCAACCGCTCGCACGCGATCGTCTCCGCTCGTCCGATCTGGGTAGCCAGGATCCAGCACGGGGCCACCCAATAAGTCCGTGCATAGATTGCTCGGGGAGATGCACACGTGGTATCGTCACCAGCAAGCTGTGCCGGTCGCCGTTGGTGCTCACTCGTGTGGCGGGACACCGCGAAGGATTGAACCATCGAAGGCAACGGGTGGCTACCAGTTCACTGGCAGTGATCACGGTGAGAAGCCTTTTTTGGTGGTGGCGTGGAGATGTTGGGGGGCATCTTGGCAAGGGATCTGTGGTGGACAAAGCGCCGAACGAGCGACAAAAATCATCGGTGGCGGCCGCTGAACCTACTCGAACGGAACCTGGTTGAAGGCGATCACCGTGCGTGTTTATGGCAAGCGCATCCTTTCTGGCCTTGGCAACTGCGTCGGTCCATGGGCCAGATTCGGTGCGATACCTTCCTTGAACGTCGCTGACCGAATCGTTGATTGTCAACGACCATGGTCCGCACCCGCCGACGACTGACGCTTTTTTTGCATCACGTGCTCCCTGCATCAACAACGGGCGTGGACGAAGCCCTAGCGTCATATTGCACTTGAAACTTTTAAAAAAGTGCAATTTGGTGCATCGCAGCCCGCCACATTGCCATGGTGCCAACCGCTTGTCCTTCTTGATGGAGCCAGAGCCAGTGCGCCAAGGAAGCTAGCCGCGTGCCAGGTCCCAATACCATCCGAGACGGCATCTGGCTCGCTCTCGCTCGATTCAGTGGTCGACCACGAGGCTGGTGCGCTCAGGACGCCACGCGTCCCATGGCCAAAGCCACTCAACGCGACGAGCTGCGAAAAAAGCGACGTACACGACGTTGTGCATGAGCTGCTGCACTTTCTCGTACAATCACGTACGAACGTTCGTACGAAAACATTCTTTTTTGTATCAATGTATGATTTATACAACGTGGACGGGGTCAAAAACAAGCTGCGACCAGCGGACCGATCTGGATCTATCACATGGGAAATACCTTTTGTCCCACTCGAGCCTGACCGCACGTCGGCGCCAGAGGTTCGTTCGTTCTGTGGCGAGGTGACCGCAAGCACGGCGACCGGCCCTCACCCAATCCCCATATCAGTTGTGGTGTGTATTCAGCGCGTTCCATGACGGTGTCCGAAGCGCCTATCAACTACGCTACAGTACGCTTCCCTCGGTTTAACGACGCGGCACGATCGATACAACCACGCCATGTCGTCGACCGCCAACCGACGACGTCCTTTCGCAGTTGTCCCGCGGCCTTGGTACAAATGCGCACGTTCGCATCTCGTGCCTTGTCTAGCGCTGCTACTCGCTTGATCGCGGCGGTCGTTGGTCCTCGCACGATGTCGGTGCATGTTCGTCGGTCGAGGGGGGTGATGTTTGTCCCGGAATGCGGTGGATAATCCCGGGTTCAATAAGTTGGTTTTGGTGGCAGCTTTGCGCATCATGAGAGCGTCGAGGTCACAACTCAACGTCTGTTGTTGCGACGAATGGCGCATCAAGACCGGTCGGCGCGCCACTCCAGTAGCCTCCTTGCACCCGTGCGGTTTCTCTCGCGCCGCCTGCTCCCTGACACGTCTACAGAGGCGCGCGCCACGTACGTTGCTTGTCTATGGCAAAGTCGACGTGAATCGTCCACTTGCCATCACAATTCCAATGGCACTCAACCAGCTTCTCCATAGAAAGAGCCGCCTCACGCGCCGGCGCGCCTCGAGCATCCGCACCATGCATGCCGTGGAGGTGCCGCGCTACGAGGTGCAGCGCCACTCCAAGACGGTGGTGTACATCACCTCGGTCGACAACGGTTCCGACTACTGGGAGCTTCCGATCCGGTACAGTCGGTACCACGACTTCTTCTCGGCGCTGTGCAAGACCGACAAGAAGTGGGTCTCCAAGCTACCGTTCCCTGAAAAGTCGTTTGGCTTTGGGAAGGACTCGCCTGACTACCGGCGGCGCCAGCTCGATCTCTTCATGCGCCAGCTCAACTCGCTCTTTACGTCGTTGAGCGCTGAAGGACAAGACCTCGTCATGGACTTCCTCGAGGCCAAGCACCACGTCTACCACTATGAGCGTGAAAGCTCCATCTACGACCACTACGATGACGTCAAGTCGTCGCGCCGCGGGTACAAGTCGTCGGTTGCGAGCGAAACTGACTGCGAGGACAACCAAAGCGAACACAACATCGACAGCCCATCGCCGACGTTCCCCGACCGCACGTCGTCGCTGCACCACCACGCGCGTTCGTCGTCCATGCACTCGTCGCACTGCTCCTCGATCAATGAAGTCGAAGAGACCAAGCTCCCACCTTGCGTCGAGGAGGTCGCCCGGCCCGTACCCGCAGCGCCGGCAGCCGCGCCGGCAGTGGTCGTGGCGCCGTCGCCGCCGCCCCAGGTCCCGACGCTAGTGTCGCAGGTCGAGTTCTACTCGGCACCAGCGCACAACGTGCCCGCGTGGCAGCCGTCCGAGACGACGCTCTCAACGTACATGCGACCAGCGCATCTGAACCCTGTCGTCGTCAAGACCTGGGGCGTGCTGTACCCGACGCTTTTCCCCCAAGTCGGCGGCGCCCCTGTGCCCCTCCAGAACCCCACCCCGGCCTCGAGTTAGGATTGCCGCCGGCGTACCCAATGTAACCTTCCATATATATCGACCGTATGTATTGCTTCCTTCCTCCCATGTCTTGCCATCGATCCTCCGACACGGGTCGATGCCGCGGTCCAGTTGGTGTCGCCCTTGTGGGCTGGACCGCCGATGACAGAGGTGCACCGGACAGGCTTGCCTGAGAGGTGTCTGATGACCTCGTTTCAAGCAGGCTCGACTCAGTTTGGCGCACCCACGCCGCCTCTCAAGGTAACTTCCAGGCAACTGAACTACTGGGCCCCGTCTCCAGCGTGGGCGTTGCCAACGGTGGCCACTTGGCGGTGGCAGAGAGCTGCAGGTGTCAAGCTTTTTTCGGCCGCTTTGCACTGCGATGAGCAGCTGTACCTGTTGCAGACACGAATTCAATGGCGCCACAGATGGCCGCTGCACTGCGACGACAAGGCGTCTTGACGCCGCCAAGGCGCTGATGTTCTCCGTGACCACATCTTCTTTTTACCGTGTTACGCGACGCCGTTTCCCAGACGATGCATGCTGGTCGCGTCGCGCGCGTTGCGGCCTTCGCAGTCTTCGCGGGCGCGTTGGTCACACTCGTCTGGAGCCTCTTGGCAGTGCGGCGCCCGGCCTACTACGCGTCGCTGCAAGCCGACGTTGCCTTTGACGGCCACAACGTCTCGGTCATCAAGCGCTGCACGCTCGACGCATGCTTCAGCCGCTGCAGTGCATTTGGCGCCCGCTGCAAAGCCTTCGTCTACCGCGATGCAACGTGCGTCCTCAAGGACACCGTTGGTCACCGTCGATTTGCCCCTGGGGCCGTGTCCTCGCTGCGCACCTCCGCCAACGTGACGGCGCCGGTCTTGCGCGCCGCCAACGCCTCCGTTGCCTTTGCAACCTCCGAGTGGGCGCATCCGTTGCCAGCGCTTGCATTCGGGTACCTCCCGAGCGCGGCGTGGCTCGACGAGCAGGTGACTGGCGCCACGGCCTGGCCCATGCACACGTTTACGCTCGTGGAGTCCATCGGCGAATGCGCGCACCTGGCGGCGTCCGTGCACCAGCCGCTCTTCTCGTACGCGACGGCCACACAGCAGTGCATCGTCTTCGAGTACGACGCGAGTGCCCAGCCCACTGTGGCCGCCTACATGCGGGGCGTCGACGGCGACGTCCACTTCGACGCCGTACCTGCAGCCTTCCTCGTCGCCGACGCCGATGATATCGTTGCCCCGCTCGCTGACTGCCAACTGCTCTGCCGGCGGCAGGCCGCCACCTGTGCCGGCTACCGCGTCACCGATGCTGGCAAGTGCCAGCTTGTGGCCCCAGTCTTACAGGTGCCGCCAGTCAACGCTTCCAACAACAGCATCGCGGCTGGCTGGGTTCACGTGCCAGTACGCCACCACCAAGTCGACGGCGTCCGCTACGTGAGCTTGCGCGGGTACACACTTGGCGAGAGCCCGGGGACGGTGTCGACCGCGGCATCGCTGGACGCCTGTGCCACCGCTGCTGCGACAGCCGGTGCCCAGCTCTTCACCTTCACACCAACTTCCAAGCGCTGTGTGGTCACCACCCTTGCAACCGTTGCGACGGTAGCGGTGGCCCTCGTCGACTACCCCGCCTCGCCAGTGGTGCACCTGCGGGCGGCCTTTCCGCCGGGTACCGTCGTCCCTATCGCTACGGCTGTTGCAGGATCTGTTGCCAACTGTAGTCGGCTTTGCCAGGTTTCGCGCAACGAGTGCTTTGGCACGACCCATGACAACGCCACAGGCCTCTGCACCTTGTTCAAAGCCCATCGTGGCGCCAGCACGGTGGGCTGGGTGGCGCCGACAAGGCTGCCGACGACCGTGGAGGCGCCGACCAAGGCGGCGTTCTTTGTCACGGCGCACCAAGACGACCACGAACTCTTCATGGTCGGCTCCTTCGTCGCCAGCCTCGGCGAACCCCGAACCAAGACGGTGGTTGTGTACACGACCGCAGGGGACCTCTTTGGTTCCCTGCGCTGGCCAGGTCGGGAACAGGCCACGCTGCAAGGTACAACTGTCGGCGTCGAGTACTTTGGCCTGTACGATCCCCGCGCTACGATCACGAATGTGACTGTGAAGGGCCACAGCATCACGCGGGTCGCGGTGGGCAACGCTGTGCATTACTGCTTACGGCTGCCCGAAGCTGGCGCCGCGAGGTTCCTCGATGCCTCGTTCGCCAATGCTTCCGTGTCGATGGCGCCGGTAGACAAGCCGGCTGAACGGTATACGTCCTACGCCGAAGTGCGCGGCGTCGTGCAGGCCATCATGGAGCGCGAGGCCGATGGGATTCCCAAGGTTGAGTTCCATACATCCGAGCACGGGGTGAATGCGTCTGTGCGAGGCGAAGCCGACCATCAGCTGCACAAGCTCACAGGGGCGATGGTCGCGTCGATTGTTGCCGCGCATCCGACGTGGGCAAAGTGTGCGATGGTGCAGTTCTACTTTGGGTACCAAAAGTGGAGCCATGCGCCGGACCTGGAGCCGGCAACCGCCGACTTTCAGCGGTACCTGTGGCTGCGCGAGTTTGCGGGCGTGATGAATCCCAAAAACACAACGAACGGATGGGACTTCCACGTCAAGCAGCTTGGTCGCATGTACATTTCCCGAACGCTTGGATCAAATACGACGTCGTGCTTACCGCTACAGTAATCGATGCCTCCACTTCAATCCGAGGGTTTGCAAAGTTTCCATCGAACCTGCACGCCAAGAGCGCATGTCATTGTCGCTGCTGCTGCGTCCGGAACCGTCGCCGCCGGCTCGCGAACGCAATCGTTTGAGCTGCCACTGCGCTTGTTGAAGGAGGAGGATCTGCCGTGTCACATCGACCAAGCACCAGGCGAGAGATGCCAAGCACACACCCTGCTTGGTCAAGGTCCGCCGCCCACGCCTCGTACCCAGTCTGCCGCCCACACCTCGCTTGCAGCGCTGCATGGTTCAGGAGGCCATGATCATAGAATGCCTCCCGGTGGGCCCTGCTTCTTGGTGGCACGGCGGCTCCGGAAGCTTCGATTCGAAGCGCCGCCGCATCGCGTCGGCAGATACCAACTCAGCAACAGGAGTATCTTGGTAAATAAAATACAAATTTAATCCCCGTCGAATTAAGCTTGTTTTTCGTATACAGAAGTTTCTTCCAGCAATAAAAAAGGCTGATCGACAATCCACCAATCACCGTGACGGAATCTCGAGTTGAACGGCTAAGGTTTTATATTTGGACCCGTTACAGGTGATGGTCCAAATATTATGATAGGATGTTCGTATGTGGTGAATTTTAAGTTGAGTTTAATTTGCGTTGAAAATCGTCACCAATTTCCAACCCGCGATAAAACGACTTCATTTTTTCGTCCCGCGGGGAACGCAATCAGGCGGCGCCACGACGATGGACAGCGACGAACGCACGGAGCGCCGAGGACGAGGAGAGAGCATGCAGGTATTCTTCCGCAAGCCTTCGGACATGCAATGGGCTGGGCGGCGGAAACCTCGGCGACCGTTGATGCGGTCCGCGTCCCTCCCCAACATGCACCTTCAAGTAGACTTTGGTCGCAGCTGCCGATGTATTTCACAACGCGCTGTGCGTAGGCGCCCATCTTGAACAACATGCCCAACATCTTTCCCGACGTCGATGTTCGTTCACTGCGCCTCGCGGAAGTTCGCAGCTGGCAGTGTCCGTGGATGAAGCGGGAGTTTGGCGACTCTCCTGCCGTTGCCGAGCTCGACCACGTCATTGAGGAACTACACACAGGATTTGTACAAGAAGATGCACGAGTGTGCAAACCACAGCAACTGACGCTCGACCCCGGACGGCAAGAGAAAAACCCGCTCACCATCTCGTCGTTGGCCACCCCCACGTCGAGTACGGCAACCGAGAGCCCGCATACACCCCCACCGACACCCCCCGTAAAGCTCCCCTCCAAGAGACCCGTGCTGCGTCTCAAGTTGGACGAAATGCCCACGTCGCAGCAAGCGGAGAACCGCGCAAATCGCGCCGCGAACCAACTCCTTGCGAGACGGGACGCTCTTGAGAAGGCTGGGGTGCCGTCCACTGCGAGCTCCACCACAAGCCACATGCAACGCGCCATGATGGACCTCAAGCTCAGCTCCATCGGCTCCAACAGTGACAGCGACACCTTCTCACCACGTTGTTCCTCGTCCCGCCCGCGTCGTCGCATCACGCGCCCCTGATGTGTAGATGGCGGCGACGGCGGCCGCTTCAGCCAAGGCAGCGCCTACTCGCCAAATCACGGCATGTTCACGACCAAGTCGGTATCCGTTTCCGAGGCGGGCATCGCGTCGCCCGATGCAACGCACTTGCATTTGCAAGAAAACCTTGTCCGCGTCCGAGAGGTCGGTCGTGGTGCCTCGGGCATCGTCTTCAAGGCCGTCCACATCCCGACGCTCAAAGTCGTCGCCATCAAGGTACCGCTGCCCCTTCCTACCACAAGAGACTACCCACACCGCGCACAGGACGTGTCCGTGTACGGCAAGGGGCAGCGCCGACAAATGGTCCGGGAGCTGCACGCGCTTTACGCCAATCTCGTACCCTTGACCGAGTCCCGCATGGCCCCTGTGCGCATGTACGTGGGCGGGCTCTCATTCTGCTTGACTTGAGAGATAGGCCGAGCCCGTACATCGTATCGTTCTACGATGCCTTCGTGGACAAGCCCAAGAACTGCATCTGTCTCGTGATGGAGTACATGGGGGTCGGGTCCCTCCAAGACCTTGTCCTGCACGGCGGGTGCACGTCCGAAGCCATCCTCGCGCGCATCGCCGCTAGTGTCCTGCGCGGCCTCGCCCACATTCATGCCAACCGCATGGTGCACCGCGACATCAAGCCCCACAACTTGCTTGTGAACCACGCCGGCGAGATCAAAATCTCCGACTTTGGCCTCGCCCGCACGCTTGACGAACACGCGATGCACACGAAAACGTTCGTCGGCACACTGCTTTACATGGCGCCAGAGCGCATCGGTGGCGCGGACTACGGCTGTCCCTGTACGGGCCCTTCTGTTATCGAGGAGCTTGACTGCGTGCGTAGCTGACATCTGGTCTTTCGGCCTTGTCTTGCTGTCGGTGGCAATCGGCAAGTACCCGCTCCCGACGCAAGACGGCTTCTTTGGCCTGTTTGATTCGGTGCGCATTCGTCCTGGCGCTGCCCGCCCCTTACCGCCGCCTAGGTCGCCAACGAGACGTACCTGCAGCTACCACCCGGAGCTTTCTCTGCCGTCTTTCAAGACTTCCTGGACAAGGTGCGTGGGTGGCGGCTCGAAGCTCGAGGCTGAGCGATGGCTAGTGCTTGGCAGTGGAGCCGGAGCACCGATGGACAGCTGACCAGCTCCTCACGCACGACTTTTTGCACCAGTTTGCACCCGAAGCCACCGTCGCCGAGGTGCGTTGGCCGCTGCAAGGCCGTTCTCACCACTTTGCCAGTGGAAGGCCTTCATAGCCGGATTCTCCGAGCCCAGGGAGAAGGCACTCGTCGACATCAGCGATGCTGTCATGAACCACGTCTACGACCGCGCTGCCAAGTGCTTCGTGCCGCAGGTAGCCTCGCTGACGGAGGGCGCCGCGGTGACACGGGGCGTAGTCGGACTACGGCATGTCGATGCTCTCGACGGCGTCAACGCGCCACGCGATCCTGCCTCCGATCGAAACGAGGTGTGCGCAGTGAGGCCTTCAGTACTCAAGGCTTCTGCACGTAGTCTGCAACTAGGCCTCGCAGGCTACCTGGAGCTGCCCCCGGCAGTGGTCTTTCAGGCGTTCGAGCAGGTATGGTCGGCGACGGCGCTAAACGCTCAGGCATAAGTCGTAGAAACGCATCGAGTACGAAGAGAAGCTGCTCGAGGACCACTTGTGCCAGTCACCGCAGAGCTGGGCCAATTCGCCGGGCGACCACCGTCGTCAAACGCTTTTGACGACACCGGCGATTGCAGACGAGGCGCCGCCTTCCGTGAGCCACCAGCGGCGGCCCTCCTTCTGGAAGCGCCTGCACAACAGCGTCAAGAACTTAGGGCGCAAAAACGTTGGCAATTAAAGCGTTTTGCGGTGGACGATGGCCGCGCCGTGTTCCTCGTACTCGGCCTTGGTGATCCACATGGTCTTGAAGGTTGCGAGCGACGCGAGGATCGAGCCGCCGATCCACGTAGAAAACTGCCGCGCGGGTGGCGCCGAAATGCGAATCTTGATGTCCTTGGGCGCTTTCTTGCGCACTTCCGAGAGCAATCGGTCGCCGAAGCCAGGGAAGAGGGTCGAGCCGCCGCTGAGCACGATCTGTGAAAAGAGCGTCTTGCGCAAGTCCATGTCGGAGCGAAGAATCGCATGCACAAGGCAGTCCTGTACGCCTACGCCACACCTACCACCTCGCTCCTGGGACGCAGACGCTTACCAGTGTACTCGGAGCCGATGAGGTCCGGGCGAAAGAGAATCTCGGGGGCGCGGAACTTCTCGGGCCCGAGCTAGCATCGCCAGATGAGTGCACGGGGTGGAGGGGTGGTGGATTACGTTGAGAATGCTGCCGTCGGGCAGCCGGTACTCGGAGGAGGCTTGGGCAGCAGCGGCGGCACCGTCTCCGGACGCGTGGAGGAGTTGCTCCTCCTTGGCCGGGTTGAATGCGACGTAGCAGAGCTTTTCTTTGATTTCCTTGACGATCTCGAGCTCCGCCGAGGTCTGGAAGACATATCCCGCGCGGCGACAGAGCAACTGGAGGTAATTGGTGACGTCGCGACCAGCCACATCCATGCGCGTGATGGCATGGGGTAGTGTGAAGCTTTCGTACACAGGTACAACGTGCGTGACGCCATCGCCGACGTCGAGCACGACGCCGGTTGTCCGCCCGGACGCATACAGCGACAGCACGGCCTGCGGGGACACGAAGAAGGCAGGCGCGTTGAAGCTTTCGAAGAAGACTTCGGCTGCCTTGACTCGGTTCGCCGCCGGGTTGAGTGGGGCCTCCGTGAGTAGCACCGGGTGCTCCTCGCTTGTGATGTTGAGCATATCCTTTGAATACATGTGTTCCCAGATGCGCTGCATTCGGTCCCAGTCGGTCACAATGCCGTGCTCCATCGCATACTTGATCGTGAAGAGCCCGCGATGTTGCTGCACGCGGCTGCCCACAAATGTATCCCCGCTTTCGTAGGCACCGCCCGCCATCATGCGCAAATGCTTCGTTGTACCCACGTAGCTCGGGAAGACTGCCTGCGGCAGCTCACCGCCCGCGAAGCCGGCCTTGAGGATGCCACTGCCGTTGTCGACGACCACGGGCTGGTTGTACTCGGCCATCGTCCACGTCGCGATCTCACAAAGTGAATTCGCCTCCTCCGGAAGCGCTATCCGGCGCCGCAAGATACGCGCAAACTCAAAACTCAAAGCGAGCGCTCAAAAGTCCCGCAAAAGCCGCTTTGAAACTCAAAAAAGCTGGGACGGTGGTTGCCCCTGGTCCTCGCGGCGGAACAAGGCGGTCACCGAGGCCGACCATGGCGAGAGCCGCCGCCGCTAGCGATGCGACACCTCGCCTGCAGGTGCGAGAATTTACCGATGCAAGGGCGTGAACCCGACGTTGCCACATACTGCCACCAGAGACAGCAGCGAGGATATTGATGGATGCTTTATGCATCATGGACTCCGACTTGGCTACAACAAGTCTTGGTTGTGCGTCAAGAGCGCACCCAAAGCGCCAAAGAAGCCTTCGTGATGAAAGAATTGCGCTTGCATCTTGGACTTGGACCAGTAGTCGATGGCGTACGCGAGTTGACGGCTGGCGATCTATTCGCATCGCATCAGGTTCCAGCGCTCCTATTAGGAATTGACCTCGTTCTGACGCAAAAAATTGCCGCAAAAGTAAATTCGCTGGGTGTCCGAGCGCTGGGCACTCAGGTACGCGACCTAACCATTGCGATCGGCGACCACTGAAAGATGGCGGCAGCGGTACCTGGCCGATGTTGGTCGTGATCATGATTAAGAGCGACCGAGCGACGTCTTCATCCTTGACACCACTCTTGGGCTCGTACTTGGTGCCCTGCGCAGCCTTAGCTCTAGGTCACCTCGACACACAGCACCATTTTCCCGAAGCTGCTCGCCAGCGTATCGGCCGAGAGGTTGAACTGCGTGTAGTTGCCGCCATAAATGTCACCCACCGTCATGTCCACTGCATTGGAGTCGCCGGCAATGCTCGCGACCATAGCTTCGTCAAAGCTCTTGTACTTGGACAGTAGCTTGCAGAGCCCGAGGTACGTGCCGCCGCCCAGGCTCGTGCCCGACACACGTGAGTACTCGGTGGCGCTTGTGACCTTGAGGATGCTCACGCCCGAGCCTATGTTAACCAGCAGGAACGGATACAATTCCTAGCGCCGACACGTCACGCGGCGAGCGAGGGAGCAAAGTACACTGGTGGGGGTGTGGACGATCGTCTTGGTAGCTTCGCCCATGCCCTGGTGGTTCAAGGCCACGTTCTGCGCTGCAGTGAGCCCCCATGGTGCAATTGAAGGGCCATGCACGCACCTTGAATGTGTAGCACTCGTCGGGCACGTGGCGCATGACAAAGCCGAGGCCCTACTCGAGCATGAGCATGACCTGAGGGCGGAGGCAGACCTGGATGAGGCATGCGAGCTCGTCGCACTTTTCGAGTGTGATACCGACGTGGTCCTCGAAGAGCTTGCTGAACTTGAAAGCGCCACCGCCGGTGCATGGGATTGCGCGAATGTCGCGGTGGAAGCACCGGTGCCGCACGAATTCCACCACACCCTCGAGCTTGCTCGTCTCAAAGCGTACGAAGTGCACTTGACCGCCCGGCAGAGAGAGCGCCATGTCGGCGTCGCGCATCGACGATTTGCTATACGACGTGTTGGCGAGCATGAACGTGTGCACGTCGCCGAGCTCCGTCGCAGCATCGGCCTTCTCCAAGTACACGAGCTTGCCCAGCGTGCCGCCAACGTCGAGGCCAAAGCGCCGGCCGAGGTCCTTGTCGCGGTGGTAGATGATACGCGCCTGGAGCCTCTGTAGCTTGCGCTTGCGTAGCACCACCAGACCCACGACGACGACGGTCGCCACCGCGAACCGCGTGACCACCGCGAGCATTTTCTTTCCACCCTGCTACAATTCGGCACATGCCGATTATAACTTTCAATCTAAAATCAAACGGCGCAAGGAAAAAACAAGAGCCCGATACGACGCCGTGCTCAAGTGCGTCGCAGTCGCCAGTTGGTGGGACGGTCGCTGCGCAAGCTGCGGCTGCCGGAGGCCGGGTGCCCATGTCCTTCCGAAGGAAGTGTATCGAGTTTCCTAACCGATAAACCGCTTGATCCGCCTTTTTGTTCGTAAATTGGATGAAAATCTGGCGCGCATGGCAACCGTGCAGGTCGAAGTTGCCACGAAGCAGACGACGACAGCCCACCTCGAGTACAAGCCAAGCTGATGAGATCCTTCAAGACTACAGGTGAGTTTAGGCCTGGTAGATACGTGGTGCTTAGCAGTAGAGTGTCAATCGATGCTAGCATTCAAACGGATACAACTTTGCGGAGGTAGCTAGGCATAGTGAAGGGGAATGCATTCTACAATTTGCTTTAAATACGATGCGCGGCTACGGTAACTATGACAAGAAGTAGTCAAGGAGCCAGACGTCGTCGTCGACAAGGTCGTCTTCTGGCAGCAGGCTTGTGTAGTTCCAAATCGGAAGCAATAGCTCGTCCGCTGCGACGTCGCGGGGACTGTCGTCTTCGTCGTCGTTACCAGTTATGATCTTCAGCGCGTCCACCGGTGGAGGTGCCAGTGTGATCTTAATGCGCTTGGATGGAGTCTCGAGGGCCACGTCGTCTAGTGACACGAGGAGTACACGCTTGCCGCTGGCTGACGATGTGACCGCAAAGTCGAGCGGGTTTACGACAAGCTGCGGCACTTCCATGGCGTTTTTGCAATTGAGACTGAGAGACGGCGTCTGGAAAGATAGATGAGTGATGGCGACCATGACGGAACCAATCTCCCCGTCACCAACTGGGACGACCACTCGAAGGATAGAATTCGAACGGGACTGCCGTGGCACAACCACCGTCGACTGAAAGTCGTGTCTCACATTTCAACGGGAGCGGGGCCATTTTCTGAAGTATATTTGGCGACGCCGTTGGGAGTTGCGCGCCCCTGTCGCCCCCCAGTGCCATAGCCGCCTGAATATCTCACGGTTGATGCTATAGCCGCGGGAAATCTCACGGTTGCAAGATACGGGTAAAGACACGAATATTGCCTATCAGGTCGATACGCCTATCAAGGTCATAGACTTTGGTTCTATAACCGACCGCAACGCGCACTTTTCGCTTTCTGTGCCCTAACAGCTCGTGTCGGTTGAGTTCCACCGAGTCTTCAGCAAGGTTGTGCCGCGTGTATGGATATTTTTCCATTTCGAAATGAAAACCCTTAACCCCTGGAAAACAACTAACGAAAAACATCACGCTGCTGCCAAATGCCCACAGAAGATTATATATTTATACATCCCTTCCGTGGGACAACCGATAGAGGAGTCCCCCAGAGCCCCCATCGCTGTTTGCACTTGTGATTATGGGCCTACGCATCGAAGGGAACATCACGAAAGGAGCTGGGGACTCCACCAACTAGCCAACTTCGATACGGCCAAATTAAGTGGCCCGACCGCCAACTGACTTGCACTAAGTGGAGCTGTGCGTAATAAACCCCGAACAATAAAGGTAAACTTCCGGGGTAAATACCCGAGGCTGAGTAACGATAAGCCATCTGTGGTGGAGCCGTTGTCCGCGTTGAGCTGGTTGACGTTAGCCGATGTCCTGTGCACGTGAATTGGCGCCCCACCGAAACGCCACTATCGTTGGAAGGACGTCAGATGCATTTGCTCCGCGTTTCGATATGTATTTCTATCACACGTTTAAAAACAACCTCAAGGGCACCACGTTAAATAGGAGACGACGTTTACGATAAGAAGTACTCAAGCAAGCGCAAGTCTTCGAGCAAAGTTTGCCCGTGAACTTCGCCACCGTCCCAAATTGGATAGTTGCCCGAAAGCTCGGGGGGTTTGGTAGCGCGCACTTGACGAGTGATGTCTTGGTCCATGGGCATCGTTAAGTAAGGAAGTGTGTTGGCTTCGTTGTTACCGAGCTCGAGCATGGCCGGCATGACCTTCTTGGTGGGGGAGATGGAGCAAAGGGCCATGGCAGATTGGAAAATGAAGGAAAGGGCTACTTTTCCAGGAGCTCTTATAAATAGGGCGTAATAGATTAATGGCCGAATCTAAACTATCGAACATGCCCATTCTACAACTGGAGCCTGGGACGACGCGTCCCACACTTTGTTGTCGATCGGTTTGCGCCACCGTTGTGGAAATCGACGCGAATTCCGGCGCGTTAATTGTCGGTTGGCGTCTGAGAATGCTTGGTATTGCCACGCCCAACCAGACGGGGGATATCTTGGCGGGACAACTCCAAATCGGTTCTCAGTCACGGTTTCGGACTGCAATCCCAGATCTGCTTGGCACGATGCGCTGGTGGGTTCTCGGTCTCTGCTCTGCAATCGTTGGGGCAGCGGACGATCGCTCCAACTGGTGCGAAGGCTTCGACGAGTTTGTGCTGACGGCAGATGTTGGGCTTGAGCCAAAGGTCGGAGGCAGCCGCCTGCTTCCCAACATGACTTTCAACAACAGTGTGGCCCAGGACGCCTACGTCTATTACCAGCTCTGCATTGCGCGCCACAATCACGAGCACGCGATCGAGGTTGACTTGGTGTCCATCACGGGCGATACCAACATGTACCTGTCGCCAGAAACCCCGCTGCCGCAGCGAGGCCGCGCGGCGTGGATCGCCCAACGCCCTGGAAACGACCACGTTTCGCTGCCAACCTACCTTCCTGAGTTTCCTCGACACGGGCAGCGAGTCGCTCTCTATATCGGTGTGCTCGGCACGGCCCCTGGCGATTCCAACTTCACTCTCACCGTGTCGATTCGCGATTTACCGCAAAACGCTGACATCCAATCCCGCCAAGACTTCTACGACAAGTCCCGGGTGCAATTGCAAGCCCAACGGCGCCTTCGGCAAAACCGTGGATAGGTTCGTGTCGTACACTGTACACTTTTCGCAATAAAATTATGCATTCGTCCTTACATCTTTGGTTCTCACCAACGATCTCACCAAGCCGGCAACGATGGCCAAAGCCAACTTGAGTATCCTTCTTCAATCGCATAATCGAAGCCATAATTGAACCCTAAATGAAACGATCTCCGAAATCGTCACTTTTGCCACCAACCGCTTGTGATATTCCATCCGCACCCGTGCCGGACCAGCCGGAGGTCGCCATCGACCAAGCACCGCACATCGCTTCGCTTGTAGTAGCACGGGAAGGATTCTCCCTGGGACGCGACGTTGAACCCTCGCGAACAGTTTTACTCGACTAGTTCAGCAAGCAACAACTCTTTCTTTCTTCCGGAATTGGTGCGCATGAGACGCAGGTGGCAAGGCACTGGGCCGACAATTTGCCGCCGAAGTTGTTCCACTCACTCGCTGCTATGCCTCGAATGACGGGGGACGTGGGCCGTTGATCCCCACTGAATTTAAAGGCTTGCGGCGAAAAGTAGCTATGGGCAATCGCGAAGGAATGCACGTCCTGGACATGCTGAGGGACTCACTGACTCACTGCAGCCATCGACCGGCCTGGCGCGGGTCAGCTTCCAGCGCAGCCGCCGGTGGGTTGGCGCGGTGGTCATGGCCTGTAAGAAACTCAGCACTCTGATTGGCTGAAATATTGGCGAATTGCCATTGGCGGAGCGTCCGTGGGTCTACCACCAATGAAAATCCAAGTCGCTTTGGCTCCATTCTTATTGCATCGAATGAAGCAGAGCAACCCGTCGAAGCGGGGCGGATACGCGTCGACCTTTGAGACCTCGGGCGGGACGCTCAAGTTCCAGGGCTGTGCGCACTTTCGCCAGCGGCTGGTATGCGCCACGCTTAGCGGGCGCCGCGTGCTTATTCAGAACATCCGCAGCGAAAGCGACGAGCCGGGCATCACCGAGTTCGAGGCCAACTTTTTGCGGCTTCTTGACAACATCACGAACGGCAGCCAGATCGAAATCAATGAAACCGGCACGTCGCTCAAGTACACGCCAGGATTCATTGTCGGTGGCACGATTGAGCACGACTGCGGCACCAAGCGTGCCATCGGCTGGTTCCTTGAACCGCTCGTGTGCCTTGCGCCTTTTGCCAAGAAGCCACTCGTCGCCACGCTCCGCGGTATCACGAACGATGATGTTGACGTGTCTGTGGATTCGTTCAAGGCCATCACGTTGCCTCTAATCAAGGTATGATCGATTTATATACCTCGGAATTGCTGAGGTCATCGTAGCACTTTGGGCTTGACGAGGGCCTCGATTTCAAGGTAAAGAAGCGTGGCGCGCCGCCGGAGGGTGGTGGCGAGGTGATCTTCCGGTGCCCCATCGTGCGCGAGCTGCGGTCGGTGCACCTCGTCGACGAAGGCTTCATCAAGCGCATCCGTGGTGTGGCGTACTGCACTCGCGTCTCGCCGCAGACGGCCAACCGCATCGTGGACACATCCCGAGGGATCTTCAACAAGCTCCTTCCCGACGTGTACATCTACTCGGACCACTACCGCGGCGCCGAATCTGGCCTTTCTCCTGGTTTTGCTCTCTCTCTTGTCGCCGAGACCACGACGGGCGTTGTACTCGGAGCTGAAGCGGCGGCGACGAACGGCAGCCTCCCAGAAGACGTGGCCAAGTCGGCGTCGCATTTGCTCTGCGAAGAAATTCAAAAGGGCGGCTGCGTGGACACGACGAACCAGTGCTTGACGCTGCTGCTCATGACACTGTCCCCCGAGGACGTGTCCAAGGTCCGTTTTGGCAAACTCACTCCGTACAGGTATGCAAAGCTCATGAGACGGTGGTGAGCTAACAAATCTGCTGTAGCATCCAATTCCTCCGCCATCTGCGCGATTTCTTTGGCGTGACGTTCAAAATCAAAGCCGAAGCGGAATCCAAGACCGTGCTGCTTTCGTGCCTTGGCCTCGGCTTCAAAAACCTCTCGAAAAAAGTTACTTAATCGCCCCCAATACTACAATATATACCATGCACCAACGACTCCATAGAATTGTTTATTCTACCTCATGCGTGTTCGTTCTAGTGCGAACGACCCACAAGATGTCATTCACTGATCTCACAACTTGCTGTTCGCAGGACCATAACTTAAAACTTAAGTGGGCTAATCGCTTAATTGTGACCGTTAAACTTGTCAAATTGACCAATCGCTTCCAACCAATCAGCGATGACTCCAAAAACACATGTTATGAAATGAACGGTTGAGCGAGCTTCCAGCCAAGAGTGCACTTTGGTACGAATCATTACGGGACAACTGAGGAAAAGCCTTGTGTCGATGCATGTTAGTGAATGCATCTATACATACATTCTTTTGTGTGGTTTGTTGTGTGCAATGTAAAGTTGTAGAATTACTTGCGGCGGGTGCGAGCCTTCTCCAAGTCTTTGCTTTTCGTCGGAGGCTTCTTGCGCTTTGGCTTTGGTGCGGCCTCGAGCGGCTGGATGCGTTTGCCCGAATGCTTGGCCTTGATCGAGAGGCGGGCTGCCACCATCCACTTGAGAGCGATGGCTGTTGACGCTGCGTTGAGGTGCACGGGCTGGTTGGCCCACTTGGCGCCCCGTAGCGCCGCTTCCTCCTCATCGTCGCTGACGTTAGCGACGGCCCGGCGCTTTCCAGTCTTGCCAAAGACGCGGTCCTGCCCGAGCCGGTACCACTTAAGCATGATGGCACGCGACGCAGCGTTGAGTTCGACGAGGCCAAAGCCGAGGGCGGCAGCAGCGTCGGCATCGTCCATCGCGCGGTCGTCAGCGCCCATGCCCAAGGGCGCGCGCGCCTCGTGCTTTTGCTTGGCCAGACAGTTGAGGCATAGCGTTTTGAACTTCTCGTGCTGGGCAAAGTAGGCCTTCCACTCGGCGACGTTGAATTCATCGCTTGGATACGCTTTGTCGAACTTGTCACCCATGACTTCGAGCGGAATCACGAGCTCGACCTGCAATTGGCGCCGGCTTAAACAGTTTTCACACTCCACTTTGCGTGCCGCGTTGATGAGCGGCTGGACAGCCACACGTAGGCGCAACCTTCGCCGTGCCTTGGCAAGCCACAGTCGAATGATGTCCCGCGATGGGGCCGCGAGAGACACGGGACCAAAGCGCGGTCGGCCACCTAAAAACGCCGACTGAGCCACGCATGCGCCGACATAGGCGATTACTGTCGTCGTCTTCGTCGTCCGACACCTGCGGGTTGAGGCTACTGATGATCTTGGAAAACTGTGTGATCAAGTATGGCCGGGCTCGCCGAAGCGTCCGCGGTGTGAGGATATTTGGTAGTTGCTGGATGATCCAAGCTCGATTGTAGTTGAGAAATTTGTACCGAAACGTCTCCGACGTCAGGCGCTGGTTCATCAAAAACGCCTCGTGGGATGCGCCCTTGATGCGTTCTAGCTCTTCCCAGTTGGGCACGTCAAGTTCTTCGTCTTCGGGGTTGATGTGCCACGTCGTCGATTCGTGCCGAAGCTTGTACAAAGCGAGCTTCTGAATCAAGAACAAGCAAATGCGTCGGACGCAGTAGCATGTCGCGCCCATGAATGGCACAATCGCCAGCGCCGCAGGGTCACCGAACATGTTGTAGTTGTTGCGCACCTGATATGTCATCGTGAGTTGTCTACAATGAAACTGCCATGTGACATACCATGATTTCAATGGCCAGGACGAGCGAGAGGATGCCGGCCGTCTGGACGCCGCACATAAAGTGGAACTGTGACGAGAAGCACAGCTGGTCGAGATGGCGCAAACTCTCTTCGATGCATTCGTCGAGGTTGTGCTCGAGACCTTTCCAACGTTTTTCGCGTTGGATGTAGCGGTACCGACAGTAGACAAAGTAGTCGTAGAGCTTCCAGCCCTTGAAGAGCTCGAGACAGTGCAAAATGAACACGTCTGAAAGCAGCTGGTACGCGATGATGATCACAAAAAAGTAGCAGTAAAACTCGAGGTCTTGGACCCGGATGTTGTAGTTGTCGGCGATCGACGTTTCGGCGCGGAAAACAATCATGATGATGATCATCGTGGGCTGAAAGAAGAAAGCCAGCGTCTCCATGCCGTATTCCATCGCAAAGTCCACGATGGGCTCGACCGTGTCGCCCTCTGCCTCTTCAGTCTCGGGCTTCTCATTCTCCTTGGCGCTGGTGCTTTCGGCGGTGGTCTTGGCGTCTCCCTCGGCGCCTGGCCGCTTCTTTAGCTTTTTCTTGCGAACAACAAAGAACTTGACGATGCGCACGACCTCCTTGGCCGCCTTCGTAGCCCACTTGATCGCGAGGCGAATGTGATAAAACACGGACTCGAGCATCACTTCAAAATAGAGCCGATGCAGGAAGACGACCCCAAAGAGGATGTAAAAAGCAATCACGAAGGCCTCAAAGTCGGGGGCGGCCATCGTGATCATCGCAAAGACGACGTTCGTGGCGCACTTGAGCGGCGCCAGCAACAGCCGATCGTGCAAAATAGCGTCGCCGGCCATGTCGATGATCGGCACCAGAAGATTGATGATGAAGATGAAGTACCAAAGGTAGTCGGGAAAACGGACCCAAAAAGAAAACTCGACGAGCACTGTGAGAAACAGCGCTTGCAGCACAGACGCCAAAGTAAATGACGAGCGCATCCACAGCGTCGGCTTCCACAAACTCTCTTCGCTGTCTTCGCCCTTCTCTTCCATTTCCTCGGCCGCGCGCTCCGAGATGGAGATCGTCTTTGGGATGAAGATGAATGCAGCTTCGTACATGCAGTAGTAGCCAAGAAGAAGGAAGCACAGCCCCGTGCGGCCGTGCCGCATCGTCGTCACCAGCGCCGGGTCGAGCGTTGCAGCCATGTACTGGCTCTTGACGTTGTCCAGAAGCCAGTATGGGTTGCCGCCAGGGTAATTGCTGGTGATGGAAAACGCGATATCGCCGTTGAGCAGCACGTAAAAGGAACCGATGATCGTGTAGAATGGAATGCTCAAGAGCACGGCACCGATCATCGGCGGCGGCCCAATGAGCGACAGATAGCTCAGATAGTGCAGCTTCGGTGGGTCACTGATGCGCGTTGTCAACCTGCCACGCATGTGAGGCCGATACGAGCCCCTGAAGTACCCACCGAGTAATGATCCAGGCGACGCCGCAGCCGACCCACGCGATGAGGCCGATGACATTGAAGAGCACGATAAAGACGCTGGGATCGAACGCAAAGTTGATGATAAGCTCTAGCCAGCTGAGCGGGTGAAACTCGACCTCGAGCTTGTAGTCGGTGCGGCTCTGGTCCTTGTCAAAGTCCTCGAGGGCCATTTTGATGACCACGATGCGCTTCAACTGCTGCGACACTTGGTAATACGCAATGTCGAGTTTGACCGTTCGCGGAAAGCACTGGATTGTGCAGCCACCTTCGAAGGCGTCCGCGGCTGCCCGGTCTACAAGCACGGGCACGAAGATGTCGCTGTTGCCCGCATCCAGCAGAGTTTTGTACAAGGCGCCGCCCGTGAGGTACTGCTCAAATGTCACGGCCTCGTTCACCATCTCAAAGAGCCGCGTGGCTGACTCGGCTTCAAACCACCGCGGGTTGACGTCGATGGTGCTCAGGTCTTCTTCGTACGAGCAACTCAGCTCCCGCACGCAATAGTCGGCGACGGGCTCTTGAAATACCTGCAGTGGCCCCACGACGACGATGTTGTCGATGTTGGGGAGCGCTGGGACGGCCCGCCGCTCCCACGTCGCCGGCTGTTTCGTCAAGCCCGGCAACTCGCATTCGTCGCTTTCAAGGAGGTCGAAGATAGCCATGTATCGGCCGTAGCCACGACAATGCGAGAAATACGGCATGTAGGGCAGTATGACCTAGCGGCGCATGAGTCGTGGTAACTTATCATACGAGCTGTACGTTGGCCATATCGTAGCTGCTGTTGTCCGGTGCAAGGCCAGTGAACGTCTCGCGGTACTTGTACACCATGTCGATTGTCGTGTCGAGCGTTGAGAACGGGATACTCCAGTAGGCGTCGGTGCTGGCCCCTGGCACGGGAGCGTCGATTAGGTCGGGCTGGTCACTACCCTCCGCAACGCTGTTGGCGAGCAGCACGCGGCCTCGCTCGAGCTGGCTGAAGCGCGGGGGAAGGTTAAGCGGATAGGGTGTGATCTGCCCCAGCGCCTGCCGGTACACTGCCACAAACGTGTACTCACGCGGTACGAGTTCTTCTTCGAACGAAATAACGCTTGAGAGTGGCCGACTATCGGCGAGGATGCCCTCGGTGTCAAACGCGCGCGACGGCGACCGGATCATCACAGTCGTCGTGTTGAGAAAGACGTCGGCAGCCGACACGAACAAGCCGTACACGATGTGGATCTCAGGTTTCACAAGCACATCTTCGAGCGCGAGCATCGTGATGTTGACAATGTCGTGCTGCTGAAAGGCTGTCGACGTCACCGACGTCGGCAGCACCACCGGCTGTTTGCAAGGCGTCGTCTCGCTTGTGGGCCCGAGCGGTTGCACGACACGTTTGGCGTTGCATTTCGCATCGCTGCACATGCTCGGCGAGACGGAAATGGCGATCTTGAAGTGCTCATCGTACACCATGTCAGCAGGGACGTGCCGCAGATCAAACGAAAAGAGAATCTCCGACAAGCCGCGCACTGCAAACCACCCGAGTTCGGGGGGCCACGGACCTTCTTCGTCACGTACGTAGCCGCAGGTGCCGACAACTGTAGCGGTCGCCGAGTACGTCACCGTTGCACTTGTAGTCGAGACGTGGACGCCGTAGTTGGCAACGTGCACTTCGACGTCGAGGGAAGCAGCGCCGGCTAGCGTCACCGGCGGCGCGCGACACTTGATACGCGTCGTGTTCACATACGTTGCTGGAACAGACTCGAAGGCGAGCATGCCAGCGACGCGGAACTCGCACGTAATCTCGTGTGTGTCGAGAAAGTTGCGGCCGATCACAGTCAGCAACTCGCCACCGGCGGCATTGAGCGTTGACGGACAAGCGCGGTAGACGTCCGTGGTACCGTTGAACCATTGCGCGGCGCTGGCCGAGGCGTTGACAGGGAGGACTTTGGCGACGATTTGGATTTCGCCCGTCGGCTCCGATGTCGCATACGAATCGTACTGCAGCGTCGAGCCGTGGAAGGTATAGCTGAACTGTGGGTAGTAAGACAAGGTGGGGTCTTTGTCGCAGACGCTGATGGGCTCAATGCTGCAGTCGACGAGCTCGTTTGAACCAGGCAGCGACGTGGTCACGGCCGGGCATTGGCTCTCTTTCACTGTCGGGTCGGCGGTGCCAAGCGGACAAAAGGCACCCACGGGGCACGAATACCTGGTGCTCTCAGTGTTTTTGGTACCGCGGTAGCAAATGCTGCCCGGTGGACACAGATGCGCAAACGCCGTCGCGACGGTCGTTTCCGACGCGCAGTAGTACCCTGCCGGGCACTCGTGCATATACTGCATTTCAAGCGTCGTGGCTTCGCCGCAAACGTACCCCGACGGGCAAATGATACTCTGTGTGAGGTTGTTCATGCCTACAACGAAGGTATGCCATCGTGACATGTCGCCGGCGAGACCTACCTTGGATGCCACACACTCGGCCTTCGGGACATGGTTCGCAATACGAGATGTCAGCGAGGCCCGAGTACGGCGACCAGGTTCCCGCAGGGCACAGCCGACATGTGATTGAGTCGGCCAAGGAGCGGTACGTGCCAGGTGGACAAATCGTCGGGATGTAGTTGCCGTAGCCCGGACACGTATAGCCGGCGGGACACACTTGGCAGTTGGTGCTTGACGCAAAGACGGCAAAGGTGCCTGGAAAGCACAGCATCGGGGCGATGGCGCCGTTGTCGCCTGCAAACGTTCCCGGTGGGGTGATCAGGGGAAACGTTGTGCCCGGGGGACAGTAGTGCCCGGGGTAGCACAACGTCGCCTGCATGGTGCCTTCCAAGCAAAATGACCCCTCAGTGCACGTCTGCGCTGCCGTCGCGCCGTCAGGGACGCTAGGCAGCCAGTCAATGACCAGCGGGGCCTCGACGCCGCCTAGGCAAAAGGTCCCTGGCTCGCACGGGTACGGTCGCAATGGTGATAGCTCCGACGGGTCCAGCGTCCACGTGCCTTCGTTGCAGTAGAACCCCGACGGGCACAGCTGCACGGGGTGTGAGAGACCCAGTGACGCACACACAAAGCCCACAGGACATAGTGTTGGCGCCGTGTTGTTGTAGCCAGGGCAGATATAGCCCACGGGGCAGAGCTCGCACAACGGTTGCCCTGACGAGGGCTGGTACGTGCCTGGGTAACACGCTGTGGCCTTGGTGTTGCCGACGCCCGGGCAGTACATGCCTCGTGGGCACAGCAGCGCGTCGGTTGTAGTGGGGCAAAAGTACCCTGTAGGGCATGGACCCATGCCTTCGGGAGTAAAGCTGCCTCGTGGACAGAAAAAGCCCGCAAAGCATGGCTGTGGCGTGCTGTAGTTGCCTGAAAGCGACACAAATGTCGTTGCACCCTTGATGCAGTAAGCTCCCAGAGGACACACAAACGGCTTTTCGGCCAGCAGTGCAGAACTGTTTGGGGCGCAGTTGCGTGTTAAGCAGCGCGGGTCGTTGGCCATCGGTGGGTGGTCGAGGCGGCGAGAGCCGGTACCCGGTGATACCCGTGCAACGTAAGGCCAGCCCCGGGCGCTGTCGTTAAACGCCAGGAGACCCGTGACAGCATCGCACACGTACAATGGATCTGCCTCTAGTTCGCGGACGTTGGTTGTCTTGGTGCCGGGGTTGCAGTAGTGGCCTTTGTTGCATTCCGTCGTCGGTGTCGAGAGCCCATGGCGATCGCAAATGTACCCCGCGGGGCACAAGACGGGGTGTGAGAGGCCAAAGTCAGGGCAGATATAGCCTACAGGGCACGGGAGACACGACGGCTGCGCCGCGCGGGGCTGGAAGGTCCCCGGGGCACATAGCGTGAAGTTTTGGTTGTCGGAACCGGTGTACGTGCCGTTGGGAGCCGCCCAGACGTCGTGGAGCGGGCAATACGCACCTCGAGGACACAGCGCCTTGTATTCGAACAACACGGTGCTCGGTGCAAAGTCGATGCCGTTGGCCGAGACGCAGACAACGACGGAGCCCACTGGAGCCACGAGGTTGCCGACTCGCGACGGCGCAATACACAGCAACAGTTCGGGCGAGATGTACGTGGCTTTTGTGACCAAATCACCAAAGCGGCAGCTGAGCTCCGACACATTCAGAAAATTGATGCCTTGCACAAACACGGGCGTTTGGCCGGCGACCAAGCCGAAGGTCGGACGCAGACGTGCGACGCGGATGTCGGGAATGAACCGGAACCCGAGCGCCGGTGCGGCATAGTCCACACCGTTGTTGGTCACTGTGATAGACACCTGGCCGAGCGGGTGTGGCGGCAGGAGGCACTGCACCGCCGATGAATTAACGAAAATGGCCGGCACGACCGTTGTGTCCACGAGGCAGCCAAGCTCGACACCCAAGCGAAAGTTGGCACCAAACACGTGAACGAGGGTTGTACCAGCAAGTGCCGCTGCCCACGGCGGTGACACCCACGTAAGCTGAATGGCAGGAACGATTGTGACCGCAGTTGACGGCGACGGATCAGTGCCGTTGAGGATACTGAGTTGGAGGCCAGCGGCGCCAAGAGGCATGCCCGACGGAGCCGCACAGGTGAGGAGCGTCCCCGACTGCACCACCGCCGGCACCGCTAAGCCACCCCAGACGCAAACCACGGGGAACGGGGTGAAGTGGAAGCCACGCACGGTGATGACTCCGCCTCCGGCCTGCGAGAGCTCGAGTGGCCACACCGACGTCACGATGGGCATGGCAGCGTATGTAAAGAAGCTACCGTGCGACGCAAACGTAGCATTGTTGGTCGAAACGCGAACAAGGACGACGTCGCGGCCGTGGGTAAGCGACACGCTGGTTGGGTCGGGTGCTGTGCATTGGACTTGCTGTGGCGAAATGTAGGTCGCTTGCACCGTTGCGACACCAAACTGGCACACAAGCAACGACGATGGTGTAAAGTGATTGCCACAGATGGTCACAACGGTGCCAGCTGTGCCGTAGGTTGGTGACAAGGTTGTTTGAACGGCGTCGTTGGCGACGACAACGCTAAGCCCCGAGATGGAAAATAGGGTGCCGTCGTTGGAGACCTCGAGCAGAACGCGGCTCGGGACATGACGAGGCGTTACACAACGCAGGATCGTTGGAGTTCGAAAGGTCGCGGGTACCACAACGGTGCCGAACAGACACACAAGTGTCGGAGTGTTGGCAAATGACTCCCCAACAACTGTAAGCGTTGTGCCACCGCTCGCACCGACGGTGGGTGGGAACACAGATACGACAGTTGGTCGGTCCTTTCGTATGGTGTCTTCGACGTACGAGGGCACCAGTAGCGGCGGTTGTGCCCTGGTGTACGTCACATTTACTGCCGTTGGCAACACGTCATGCGCTGACTGTAGAGCAACAGTGTAATCGCCTGGTTGATCTTGTGCTGGTGCAATGCAATGAACGTCTGTTTCGGTGGCGAACGCTGGTACTGCTGTCGCGCCAACGATACAACCTACGACGGAGCTCAAATGGTACCCATACAAAAGCAGGTCGGCGCCGCCTTCGAGGTATGTTGGCGTCACTGGCACAGACATCACAATTGGCGTCGGCAGAAACGCGAAGGTAAAGGGCTCCCGAGAGGCTGGGGCCTCGGCATCGGACGACACGGCAAACGGCACGCGGCCGACGATGCTGCCAGGGCTGTAGCACGTCATGGACGTCGACGTCACCCGCACAGCTCGGACGGCGCGGTCGCCGAACCAACAGGTGGAGTTGGCGGATGGACGCAGATTTAGCACAGTCGCGGTGACGGCCGTGCCACCGACGCCCCATGCCTCGCTCGGCTCGACTGCCACGATGCGCTCCAGAGGGGTATACGTGAAAACGATTGTTGCCACGGGGGCGACACCCTTGAAACCAATGCTCAGCGCCACCGTCGTTGCCGTGTACCGGTCGACCGCAGCTGGCGCCACACATGTGGCGAGGCTGTCGGACACGACCTTCATCGGGACATTAATGGCTCCAAATGTGCACTGCAGCAGTGCCGTCGGAAGTAAGTTTGAGCCGGTGATCGTCACGGTTGTCGTTCCCGTTGGCGCGCCAGTCGCCGGTGTAATCGCCGCCACGTGAAAAGGGCCGAGAAATGTGAAGGTTTCGTCGATCCAGACGGGCTCGATACCGTTGTTGGTGACACCGAAGGCAACAGAGCCTGGCACGTGTGCCGGGGTTAGACACGTTGCCGTCGATACGTTGACAAATGCAGCAGGCACAAACGTCGTGCCAAATACGCAACCCAGCGTGCTCGACTCGTGGAGAAAGGCGCCAGAGACCGTGATCTCGGTGCCGCCCGTATGATATGCACTCAACGGTGTCACTCGATGCAGCTGCAACGGTGGCAGTATCATGAAAGAGCCCAGAATCAGGGTCACCCGCGAACCGAACTGGGTGAGGCTAACGACAGCCTCAACGGGCGCAGAGACATTTGGCACGGCAGGCGATGCGCACGACACTTCTGACGACGAGATATACGTTGCAGGCGCTGTTGAGTTCCGTCCAGTAGCCCCGATCGAAAACACACACGCAATTGCACGCGACTGATTGAAGCCGACGCCAAGAAGCCGCAACGGAGCGCCGCCCGTACTTGCAGCAAACGCAGGAACAACACGCCAGATTTCGCTTGCCGAATAGTACGCAATAGCGAGAAAGTTCGAGCGACCAGCGCCAACTGTGATGTAAAGCATCGCATAGGCGGAACTTCCACGAGGCGGGGTGCGGCAAGTGGCGGTGTCTGGTGTCACTGCACTGGCTGCTTGGACGAAGCGCCCATCGTCAAAGACGCACGTGACGTTTGACGTTTCAAGGCCAGCTCCTTCAATCTCGATCAAATCGCCGCCAAACGGGCTAATGCCCGAGCGACTAAGGACGCGAGTAATCACGGGCGTCATGCCGAAGGAGAAGACCAATGTCTTGGCGGTGAAGTCGCGGCCATTGAGACTTACGGCGACGGCCACGCTACCAGCGGCGTGGGACGGGGTCATGCATGACACACAAGACGCGTTCCAAAAGACACCTGGGACGATGGTATCGTCGAAGCGACACGCCAACGCAGTAGAAAACTCAAAGTGACTTCCGAGGACAAAGACCTGGGTGCCACCGCTGGTAGCGCCGACCGCTGGCACCAGAAAGTTGAGGTCGACTGGCGCCGTGAATTCAAAGAGGTGCGTCGTAGGCAACGGAAACGCGTTGTGCATCGCGTCAACGAGGCTCATGGGCACGACACCTGACGGGTGCTCCGGTGTTGCGCAGCGGATTTCGCTACCCGACACGAAGATGGCAGGCGTGACAATAGCGCCAAAGGCACACCCGAGCTGCTTGGACTGACGAAATCCACGGCCAAAGATGTGAACCGAGGTGCCACCGGTGGCCGTGCCTGACCGTGGGCGCAGCGCCCGGACGTGGTATTCGGGCATATACTCAAAAACGACACCGTTTGCAGAGAAGTCGACGCCGTAGTTGAGCGAAATTTCGACTCCCAACTGCGTCTGCAGCTGGCCCTGTGTAACATCCAGCGCGACCTCTGGCACGACACATACGACCTCGCCGATGGAAATTACGGTCGCCAGAACGGTGGAAGTTTGGCCAAAGCGACAGTAGACATTGCCGCCACCCCGGCGGTGAAAACCGCTCCCGTGTACCGACACTACTGCGCCGGCGTGGCCACGCGAAGGCTGAACCGAAGCCACCATCGGCACCGCGAGGTACTCCAGCACCACGGCAGCCATCGTGAAGTCATTGCGGTTGCTCGAGAGCTCAACAGTCACGATACCTTGCGGGTGACGAGGCGCGATGCAGATGACAACAGTTGGCCCCACCACGCGCGCGACGACTTGGACTCGGTCAAAGCGGCAGTGCGTGGCGAGTCCGACATTTGCACCTTCCAGCCGTATCGGTGTGCCTCCTGTCGTAGGTGCATTGGTGGGCTCGATAGTGCTGGCCACAACAGGCGGGTACAGAGGTAGCAACGCTGCAAGCACAAAGTCTGCCGCGTTATTGGACACTTCAATCGTGAGTGGGGACACGGCCGAGGCGACTGCAATTGCCGTCGCACAGCGCACATGGCTTGGAGAAAGGTAGAACGCAGGTGCCACAAATGATCCTTCAACCCGACAGACGACGGATGGTAAGAAGTTCATGCCGTGGATATCAACCATCGCCGTTTGATTGGCGACCCCCGAAGGCGGAAAGTTTGCCAGGATTTGTATCGCGTAAACGTACGCAAAGCTCAAGGGAAGGAACGCCAGGCGCACGGTTCCAGGTGCGCTATACAGTGCGACGGTGGCGATTTCAGGGGTGTCAACGGCTGGTGTGGTGCAAAGTACCACTTGATCAGCTTCGTTCACGGTGGCAGGGGTAAACAGCGTACCCCCAGAAAGCTCGAAGCCACACCGTACCACCGTCGCCGCAACGAAGCCGGAACCGGAGATTCGAAGCGGTGTCTTACCCGCGATCGGGCCATTGCCCGGCGTTACGGACGTGATGCGGTGGTAGCCAGCGTACTGCACCGACAGTCCAAGCCAGTGAATGTGCCCTCGAGTGATGGCAACGCCAACGGTCGCGTTGCCGGGCAGCGACGCCGGCGGAGTGATGCATGCGATTTTCGTCGACGAGATAAACTGTGCTGGCGAGTGCTCTCTGGCACCAAAGTAGCAAGTGAGCTCAGGTGATGGTGAGAAGTGGCGACCCGTAATGTGCAAGGTCACTCCGCCGTCCAGCGGTACGGTATCGGGGGCCAATTCGCCACCTTCGGGCGGACGATACACTGAAAGCACCACGACTCCGTCTGTGTACGGCTGCCCATGTAAATGCAATGCCACCGTCACCGGGGCAATGACGCTGAGGATCGGTGTGTAGCATAGGACGCTCTGGAAATCAAGCGTCTGCGCTGGAAGGACCCACGTTGAGTTCGTTGCAGCTTGAACGACCACACAATCGAGTTCGACTACGGTCGATGGAATGGCAAAGGCCAGACTCAGCTCAAGAGGCACAGGGTTCAAGATTGGGACTAGAAGTGGTGCCACCGCGGCGATAGCGTTGCTCAAGTCGATCTGAATCGACCGCTTGGTCACGACGACTTGCTGATCGTTGAGAACCAAGTCGACGGTAACAGGACCGGCCACAGTGCGATTGGGCAAGGCACAGCTCACGTTAAACACGCTAGCATTGGCCCCATCTGCGGCAGAAGCCGGTGTCGTGATACGTTTGTCAAACTGACAAGCAATCGTCTGTTGCAAAAGCAGGGCGGCGGAATTGATCTCCAGCGTTATGTTGGTGCCGGCGTGTGCTATGGCGGTAGGCGGCCACAGGCGCTTGACCACGGGTACGTTCATATAAGCAAAAGTGAAGGAAGGCGAAGCTTGGAAGTCAGGCTCGGTCTCTGTGGATACGATGACGCTGAGGTTTTTAGGCAGGGTGCCTTGACCTGGAGCGGTACACGTGAGAAGCGATGAGTTGTGAACCATCGCTGGCACGAAGATTTGCGCTTCAAACCAGCAGCCCAAGCTATTGTAAAACCCCGTGCCAGACACCGTCACAATGAGACCACCGGACGCCATGCTCGCTGTCGGTGCTGCCGAAGTCAGCGTTACAGTGTCGACGATTTCGAAGACGCAAGTCGCTGCTGCTTGCGGCACGTACGTAGAGCCGTTGACAACTAACGTGAATGACACTGACTGCAGAAGTGGTGGGGCTGGGCACTCCAAGACCACCGAGGAGACAAAAGTGGCGTTTGTGAACATGGTGCCAAAGCCACATTGGCAGTCGACACCTTGGTGTGCACTGTTGCAGACGTCAAAGCCTGTGCCTTCTACGCGCACCGTCACGGGTGCTCCACCGGCGCGCGCAAACGTTGGCACAATTCCATCGACGAAAGGTCTCTCCGCGGCCGCAGTCAAATCAACGAGGAAACCAGTTGCCTCAAAATCGGCGCCATTGACAGAAAGCAAAAGATACGTGGCTTTGGCGTCGGCGAGAACCCCATCATAGACACTGGTACACGCGAAGTAGTTTGATGTCACAAGTTCTGCGCGGCACGAGAAGTCAGGAAGCTGCAACCATAGCGAGCGAGAGCTAGTAACCGTGGTAGACACCGCGAGATGAAGTCGCCCTGTCGCCTCAACGCTGTGTTCAACTGAGCGGACGGCCGGCAAAATGACATAGTCGAAGCTCAGGCTGGACGCAATGGTCTGATGGTTTACCACAAGTGAAATCGGCACACGAGCCGGTGCAGCCTGTGCCGGTGTGATGCATACAACGGTGCGCAATTCTTCGTCGTAGCTCCCTGCGGACCGCTTCGTTCCGAAGACGCACACGAGACTCTCAACTTCTGCCAGCCCTTGCGTCTGCAGGTGGACGGCCGACCCGCCCTGAAGGCCACCCACGCCAGGCGCAGCCGAAACAACGGCCACCGGCGGAAGCGACGTGAACACAAGTGGAGCCGATGGCACTACATTGTACGCATCCCACATAATTTGAATGCGAACAGACCCGAGAGGGATAAGAGGAATTGGACACCGCAGCGATGTGTCCGAGGTTCTTGATCCGATGGTCGTTGCATATGTACCAAAGACGCAACTGAAGCTTAAATCGAACTCCTCAAACCGACCATGAACCGTAAGGTGGCTTGATTCGTCGACAATGGCCAAGGCAGATGGCGCGACGGCGGTGGCTACCAAGGGAGAAATGGGCGTGAACGTGCCAACCATTTTGTCAAGCAAAGTAGCGCCGATTGCCAAGTGCACGTCTACGACCACTGTGGATACGGTCGATGGAACAATGCACGTGACGTTGGTATCGAAGCTCCGCGCTTCCACCCACGTGGTATCAAAGACGCAGTGCGTCACCGAAGTGAGGTCCGTACCGGTGACAACGACACTAGTACCAAACCAGCCGTACCATTTGCTAACGCCAGGCACCATAGGTTGAGGCACAATTGTCATGCGTGTGGTATAGAATACTTGGCCGCGAGCCAGGACTTGGATATCGACGGAGCCAGGGGGAAGCCGCGGCGTTGCACACATCAGCTCTTGTCGAGAGACATGAATCGCGGGCTGCGTGGCCATATTGAAAGCACATTGCCACCCCATTTCGAAGGTCAAGGCGGCCCCGCGAACGTGAAGGTTGATGGATGAAAAGGCCACCCAGGCTGATGAAGGCGCCACGGACCAGACCATCGGGGGGGACTGATACGCAAACTGCAGTGTGGATTTGACGACGGCACCGCCAAAGACTAGAGCCACTGACACACTTCGCTCGCGCGTTTGAGATGGCACCACGCACTGTACGTGGTCGTGTGCAACCATGATTCCGGCACCTTCAACGCTACCAAAGCGGCAACGGACCGGCATTGTAGTTGGAAAGTTGTGGCCGTAAACATCGATCGTGTAGTTGCCAAGTAGCGATCCTGATACCGGCACAATTCGCCACGACGCTGCTGCATTGTTGGACAAAATGGTAAGAGCAAGAGAGTTCGACTCGACTGTGCCGACGGCCACGCTCACATTGATGCTTGCAGGTTCCTGCACCGGCAACAAGCAGGTGGCGCTTGACGCCGAGACGTTCACAGCAGCAAATTGCCGCATGACACCGTTGGGCGATCGAACGATGCATTTGGTTGATAGAGTAGACGACCGCAAGCTGTAGCCGGCTAGAGTCAACGGTGTCGCCACCGACGCTGTGAGCACAGACGGTACCAAGCTACGCAGCACTGGGGCCTGAACGTACGTAAAGTTGACGTCAAATGCCGAAGGAAATGGCACGCTGTCGTCCAGAAACAACGCGGCCACGACAGACCCCGCTGGTTGCATCGGTGCTACACACATCAGGCACGATGCGTTTGCGTAAGTAGCGGCGCTAACAGCGGAACCAAATAGACAGAATGCCCGTGGACTGTAGGGCAGTGAAGGGTCCCCGCAAACCGCCACTGTAGTCGTTCCGTCGATGCGACCATCCGTCGGAGTCATGGAAACTCGGCGTGGAGAAAGCACAACCCGAAGGGTGAACGTGGTGTTGGCGAATAAGGGCGTCACACTGACGTTGTAGTCGCCTGGTCGGAGAGGCGGTACCTCACAGTCGATGGCACCGTCGGCTGAGAGCTGCGCTTCAACAGTGGCACTCGATGCACCAGTGAATAGGCACTCGATGGGAGAACCCTTCGGCCCGATGGTGTCGGCCGCGTCATGAAGCTTAGCACCAGTAAACTTTAAACGCCCTCCGCCGACATTCAGTGCCATCGTCGGTGTCATGACATCAATCGTAGCCTTCGTTGTCGACGTTGTTGTAATCGCCGTGCCCACGATCGGTTCAAACTGGTAGCCACGGTTGGTGGACAGAGCGATGGAGTGTTCACCAGTTTCCACTGGCGCTGGGCATCGCGCCACATTCGGCGACACGACGGTGCAACCCACAGATGGGGACGACCCGTACTTGATCTCGAGTGTTGGGCCGAGGTTGGAACCCGAGAACGTTACCACAGTTCCCGAGCGCGCCATCTCCGGGGCGGCAGATCCGAGAGTTGGCGGCAGCACCGCCATCCATGCTGTTGCGTGCAGCATTCTCGACGAGGCGGTTTGAATGACAAGCCCCAGGACACCTGGGGCGTCGACCACAGGAAGTTGGCATCGAGCCGTGCTTCGGCGTCCGCTGACGACGACGGGTGTGTAAAGCGATCCGTTGAACACACAAAAGAGCGGCTCAGCGTCTAGCCGTTGTCCAGAGATGGAAATAGTAGAGCCGTCAGCACCAACGTAGACCTGAGAAAATGCTGGCTCGATGGCGACAACGGCAGGTGGAAGGGTTCGATGCACAGCGAAAGATTCAAGGACGATCGCGGCACATAATACCGTCACGTTGACAACCGGCGGTATTAGGGAAGCTGGGAGGATGCACTCGATTGTCTGCGCGTCAACGACCACCGCTGGCTCAGGGGTGCCACCGTCGATACTACACGAGAGGTGGGCGTTGACGAAACGCCCAGCGATGCGAATGAACGGCTCGCGCACCGTGTACATTGCAGCACTGACGACAACATCGGCGCAAGCGTCTAGCTTCAGGGCCACTTTGGTCGGAACACGGCTGCCGCGGTACCAAATCTCGACGGACTTGAGAGTTTTCATGGTGATGTTCGATGAGCAAACAAGAGAGCCGTTTACTGTTGCCGAGGCATTGACGATTGCGACCGCCGCACTTTGCTGCGACGGCGCCATGACACACTGAAACGAACGTCGCATTCCCAAGGACCCTATGTCGATCAAGACGGAAGAGTCGCTTGTTGGAGTGGCAACCACGTTGGCAGGAAAAGCGATGACCTCAAATGGCACCGCATCCGCCGAAACATCGTCGGCACCCCAGCGAAGCGACACACCTACTTCCGTCTCGCGATGGTGTATCGGAGCTGTGCACTGAATGGCCGAGGTGTTGGCAACTCTAGCTGGAACGGCAACCACGCCGAAGACGCACTGCACCTCCATGGAGGCGGCAAAGTTGGTCCCGCGGATTAATACTTCTTGCGGCTGCAACACCAAGCCGAACGATGGAGTGATGGAATGCAGACTCACGCGCGCAAGGTAGCGCAGCTCGACTGCCGGACTTGACGAGGCAAACCCATCGAAGCTCACGTCTAGCGGGACTCGACCGGGACGGTGCATCGGACTAATGCACGCATATGAACCATCTGCCTGTAGCACACCAGGGACCAAAGACGTGCCGCCAAATCGGCACGTCAGTGTGGGTGGCGTTGGAGTCGCTGTGACGTATATCGTAGCCCCACCGACTTCGAAAAGGGTCGTTGGCATAGCGTCGATCGCAGCGATGGGTGGCGCAATCGTCAGCTTGAAGCTGGCACAGGGTCGTCCGTCGTCATAAATCCACATTTCATGTACACCAGGGGCGAGATCTTTGGGAACGGTGCAGGCGTAAACGGCGTCTTCGATTCTCTCTGCCGGCGTTAGTCCAAAGCACGTCACTGAGGCTGGTGCGATGGCTCTTGAAAGGGTCAAGATGACGCGCCCCGCGCCAGAGGTCACAGCTACCGTCGAGAGATACTCTGGCCAAACGCTTTCCACACGCACGATTTCGTCGAAAGTGTATCGCATCGGCGAGGGTATGACAACGCCTTGCCACTGCAGTCCCACGGTCACGGTAGTAGCGACCGATTGCGCCGGTGGAATGCATCGCGCATGAGTGTTGTTTACGACTGCTAGAGACGTCTTGGTGCCGCCAAAGATGCAGTGAAGCACGGAGGTTCGAAGCAACCGTGGGAAGCCCCCGATAAGGTACACGGGTGTATTGCTCACTAAAGCGCCGTGGGTTGGGGTAATGGAGCGCACGCGGGCATCTGGTACAAAGATAAATTCGACAGGGTTCGAGTACGAGACGCGGTTGCTTGTCACCGTAATGGGCACGAAACCAGCTACGGGTGGCAAAGTTACGGCGCACTCCACGGCCGTCGCGTTTAGTACGATAGCGGAGCTATGCACCCCAGCCACCAAGCATTCGACGGAGTGCTGCGGGTAAAATGCACTGCCCAGTATGGTTACGACCATGCTTGCGACAAATCCATAGGAAGGGACGACGGCCTGCAGCCTGTAAGGCTCGTAAACTGACAAAGTCAGTTCCGAAGACGCATCTGCGCCGTTCCAGAGCACTTGCAATTTGTACGTTCCAGCCGTTGCCAGAGCTGGTACGTGGCATACCAGAGCGGATGCGTTGATAAACGTCGCAGGGACAACCACAGTGGATTGCTGAGAGACGACGCACGCTATCGTAGACGTGGTATTCGGAAAGGAAGTGCCGCGGACCCACGCAGAGATGGCCACGTTGGTTGTCGCCGACACCAAGCGTTGCCCGGGGGCCAGGCTGGGGGGACTGTAGTACGTGAACTCCCATCCGTCTTGAACCAGCTGGTCTCTCCAGAAGACCGCGAAGGGGGTGGCTTGCGGCTCAGCAACTGGGGGCGCCACACATGCGACAGTTCCATTGTCGATGACTGTCGCTACTGTAGACAAGGCTCCAAACCGACAGGTCCATGTAAGGTCCATCGTGATCATTCCAGTGCCTTTCATGGTCACAACAGTGCCACCATGAAGTGTGCCGGCGCTTGGGGCGAGAAATGTCAGTCGCGGTGCCACAACCACTTGGAACCGCAGCGCATTTGTCGCCAACGCAGTGCCTTCGGAACTTGCCAGCGTCACTCTGTATGTGCCAGGGACTAGGTTGGGCGGCAGCGGGCAGTCCATAGCTTCCGGGGATAACGCCTCGGCTGGCGATGCCGCCAATTGCCCCGTCGCCACATTCTTGAAAGCGCATTGGAATGGGCGCAAACGGAATCCTGTGAGGCGAATCTTTGCATTTGACGGCGACTGAGCGAGGACAACGGCAGGTTCCAGTCGCGAAAGCAGCATTGACTCCACGATCTGAATGGTTTTACGCCCACTCCACTCTTGCTCATTGTACGAAAGCGCGATGGCGACGGTCCCCGCGGCTGACCGCGCGAGGTCAACCGGGCACGCGACGGTTGATGCATCGATGAGCACAGCGGGGACTTGTACGATGCTTCCCGTGACAGGGTTAAACTGACAGCTCACGTTGCTGCCAGCGACAGATGTAGCAACGCGAAGAAGAATTGCGTCCCTGAACGTTGTGGGAATCACCGACGGCGATAGCATTGCCACTATCATTGGCGGGTCGATGTACGTAAACCAGACTGCCGAGCTCGAACTGCGAGAGTTGGTGCGCAACCCGATGGCAACAGTAACCGTTGAAGGAGTCTTTGTTTGTGGGGTGCGGCATTGTAGGCTCGATGCTGATTGCAACAAAGGAACGACCGGCGTCATGCCAAACAAACAGACGGCATCGTGTGGGAAGTTGGCGCCCGTGAGCGTGACCAGTGCCCCGCCTTGCAGCGCGCCTCGAGACGGCGCCACTGTGAGAATGTTGGGCGCGGGTAGCACTGTATATTGCACCACAGTTGCGCTCTCGATGGCCTCGGCGCTAAACCAAAGCTCAACATCGTACACACCCGATGGTAGCAATTGCGGCACCAGACACTCAACTGCTATCGGCGCTTGCCAACGTCCGGGAACGGCGAACTGCGACCCAAAGTAGCACATGTAGTCAAGCCCGTCGATAAAGCCGGTGCCGACAAACTGAACAAAAACGTCGGTGTCACTCGCAAGGCCCGCGGACGGCGCTATGCCCGAGACCACTGGAGGAGTAACGGCCCAGTACAGAAGCGAATTGGACGTGCTGGTATCGGTGACAATGGCCACGTGGTGCACTGCGATTGCATCCGTCGAGGACACCGACACCTCGCACGAGCCGGCGGTAGCGTTGAGAATCGTTACAGGCGACGCCACGGCACCGTCGACCGTACAATTGTATGTCATGGCCTCATGAAAAAGTGAGACGAGTGTGAGGGTGCTTGGCCTGCGAGACGCAACGCGCGGGGAGATACGCGTCAGAGCCAAATCATTTGTTGGCACGGCAACAGGCAAAGAGAACTCAACGCCGTTCGTCGAAACAGCGACGACGCTCGCGGTGCCCAATGATCGGGGGCACGACAATGTGCTGGCATTGAGCCACCTGCCCTCGACGATCTGTGTACTGTCGTACCGGCATGTGATGTCCGTGGCAGCCCACCCACTCGCCACGCGCAGCACCACTGCACTTCCATTCAGTAGGGTGGGTGGTACGAGCGTCGGTGGATCTGCGTACGTATACTTGGAGTTGCCTGCGCCAGTGAAGTCGACGCCATTAAGACTGACGCTTACACTGACAACGTGCGTTCCTTTCACGGCGGCGGGCGTGAGGCACGCAAGGCTTGTGGTCGAGAGATATTGGGCAGCGACGGTCAACAGGCCAAAGCGGCAGAGCAGAGAACCAGTGTCTACAAAGCCCGCTCCGGAGACCATGACGAGCGTTCTGCCACCAACGGCGCCGTGGTTGGGTACCACCGCAGTTACCCCTGGATCAGCGATGTAGTTAAAAGGCTGGTTCGTCGGAATGCCGTTGAGTTCGACTGTAGCTATGGCCGCCTTTCCTTCAGGAGCCGGTGGTACGACGCACATTGCAACGGTGGCATTGACGACGCTGGCCGACACTGTTTGCACTGTATCCCTCGTCGTAAAAGCGCACATTAGGGGCGGTGGCGGCAGCCCATTGCCAAGGAAGTACAGCTGTGTGCCACCGGAGATGCTGCCGAGGGTCGGGTACATGGCTTCGACGACTCCAGGGGCGACGTACGAAAACGTGCACGGTGTGGCCACCGTTGAAATATCCTTCAGCTTGAGCATGATGCGCGCCACGACGCCAACGGGAAGCGCTGGTGCGTGGCAGCTCACAAGCGATGCGTTCTGGAAGGTGGCGGACACGACAGTGGTGTCATTCTGAGCTTCAAAGACGCACTCCGTCGAGGCCGTTGCTGGGTTTGCAGTGGGCGACAGATGAATGTGCACGAGTGTACCAGGCGCACCCGAGGACACTGGGCAGCTCGACACGACGGGAGGCGGCAGGACCATGATGGGTGTGGGCGCCACCACTTGGTCTTGTCCGTTCGGGGAGAGTTGAAGGACCAGCGTTTGCGGTGCTGCGATCGGCGGTAGAGAGCAGAGGATATTGCTGGTGTTGATCCACGTCGAAGGGACCAATGTCGGTGTGGCAGGGGCCGTTTCAATGTAGCATTGAAGGTGGCTTGAGTCACGAACACCACTGGTCGAGACAATGACACTCGTCGAATGATTGACCAGAATAGCTACTGGGAATATCGCTGTGATGACCGGCAGTGGTACAAACTCAAACATCACAGGCGAAGTGGTGAGGTTGTCATCAGGCTCAGCATCAAATCGAATCGCGAGAGGCACTACTCCCACTGCCGCAGCGGCAGGCGTTGGACAAAGTACCTCGGTGATGGACGCCGACGTGGCATTGGTCTCTATTGTGCCAAAGAGACAACGGACTCCGGTTGATGTCGTCGGAAAATCGGTGCCTTCAATTGCTACAATCGTGCCACCACGAACAGAAGCAAACTCCGGGCTCCAGCGCAAGATTCGAGGTGTGGCAGAGATGTTGACCACGAGGGTCGATGGAAGCAGCGTCAGCCCGCCGTCCAAACTCACCGTCACCGAAGCATTTTGCAGCCGGGTAGATACACCGGGTGCCCGGCACAACACGAGCGTCGACGACTCCACCGATGCTTTTGTGCGGCGTGCGCCCACCCAGCAGACGGCTGACGTCACCGGTGTGAGCCCTGTACCCGAGACGCGAATGAGACCGTCTTGTATCACTTCTGAGGGCACTGCGCTGAGAAGTCGCGGCGCTGACCACTGGAATGCTGGACTCCACTGCTGCTCGTTCCAGCTAATGGCTACAGACGTGACTTGTTCGATTGGCACGTCCACAGGAAGCAATAAGCTAGTGATAGTTGCCGATTGCCATGTCCCACGAGCCGTTGCCGAAGGCGTGAGCTTGACGAAGATTTCTGCCGTCGGCATCGGCTCCGTGAAGTTGCTTTCGACAAGTAGGCGGCCGTGTGCCGCCTGCACAGCAACGATGCTTGGTGGCAAAGTGTACGTGAACAGTTCGGGCAGTAGCCACGTCGTGCTGTCCATAGTGTCGACGACCGCAACAGAAGTAACGTTTGAGGCACCAGGGTGAGGCGTGGTACATTGGAGCACGGATGCGTTTACGACGACCGCCGGTGTAGCACCTGAAGCAAACACACATTCATACTGCCCTGCGACGAAGAAGCCAGAGCCGACGATGGTGATAGATGTCGCCTCCCATCCGCAGCGCGGTTCCAAGGTGTGCACCACGACAGGTGCGACGTACGTGAAGGTGGCAGAGCGCATGACTTCGTCGACGGCCATCAAATTCACTGTCACAGCGACGGGCACCGTTGGTGGAGTTTGTAGCGCCGGAGCAGGACACGCCAAGGTTTCAGGTGACGATGCAAGCGCGGGCACTAGAACACGGCCCGTCGGAAGATTGAACAAGCAGATAAACTCATCCACGTCGACGGCATTTGCGAGGGTAAAGACCACCGGTGTTCCGTGGCGACCGTACATCGGCGCCGCTGAACTGACATTGACAAGCGATATGTTCAAATAGAGAAAGGGAAATGTCCCGATGACGAGGTCTTGCGCAAGAATCGAGACAGTGATGGACTCGGCGTGGGGCCATGCAGGTGTGCTGCACGCCACCGCCGTCGACGATACGACTGAAGCTGGCACGATAGCCGCGTAGTATGATGTGGGGCTGTTGAAGTGGCAAGCGAAGAAGGAAACCTGCTGTGGCACGCCGCTACTTTCAAGGACCAAAACGATGGCGGTACCGCCCCGCACACTACCGACGGTCGGAGACGTGGACCCCACTGACCAGCCAGCAATGTGCTGAAACTGTAGCGTGTTCACGCTCACAACGGTACCGTCCAGAGCCAGCGCAATGTTGGCAAGCAGCGTCGCGTTGGCGGCTGCTCTGATAGGAAGAGGCGGCACGACGCATTCGACATGAGTGGCATTGAGAACGGTGCTAGATGCTGGGCGTCCATTGAACCAGCACAACGCACTGGGCGGCACGAATGTGGCCTCCAAGGTCACGCGCATCGATGGAGCGCCGACGGTTGGTGATACCGTAAGCAGAACCGATGGTGCAAGGTTCGTGAAGTAACTTGGTGCCGCTGAGGCCACAGCACCGTGCAACAATAGAGCAACAGCAACTGTGGACGCGCCCATGGTTGGTGGCGAGACACACGCGATAGCCGTATTGTTCACAACTTTAGCGATCGTGACAGTTGCCCCAAAGATGCATTGAACATCTACGAGCGGCGTTGACATCGGTATCACTGTCAGCTCGACAACGGTGCCAGGTGTGCCGATTGAAGGAGTAGTGGAGACGATGCGCAACGGCGAAAAAATTGTAATGGGAAACGATCGCAGAGTTGGCCCGGCAGCATACCGAAGTTGCAGCGTCGTGTCGAGGGCGCTGCCGTCGGTGCTTGGTGAGAGCCTTGGCAGTGGACACGTCAGTTTAGTGGGTGACTGGACTACTGCCGTCGTAACACCCTGGTCGATGAAGGCGCAAACAAGTTCGGTTGAGCCCAAAGCGTGGAACCCGAAGCCATCGATGACAATCTGAGACCGCATCGTTGCGACCACAGCTGTCGGTGAGTGCGACCAGGCGACGTCGTTGCCAACGACAGTCACCCCGTGGCCATCGTAAGTCGTGTCGATTCCATTGAACGCAACTTCAACTTGCGCCGTCGTCGATGACGTCACTGATTGGGGAAGGCTGCAAGTTACATGGGCGCCGTCAATGACCGTCGCAGCCATCGATACGACCGCGCCGCCTTGGAGAGACCATACACACTGCGCCGGGTGATCGATAGGGAAGGCAGTGCCGGCAAGAGTTACTTGCCCGCCCAAAGTTACGAGCGGCGGGGTCACTGCGGTGACATGAGGCGTGGCTACGCTCGCAAACATGAGGTTTCCATACCAGTGCTTCCATACCATAGACTGCGAAGACAGTTGAGTACGTCTGCATTGAGTCCAAGGAAATAGATACGTTGATGTTGCCGGCTTGTCCAAAGAAAGGCGTCGAGCACGCCACAGCCAGCGCCGCTGGTCGCCCTGATCGAGCGGACACAGTGGCCGGAAGGATCCAGCTCCTGTTATCACTGGCGAAGACGCAGAGTGCACTAGCCGTCGGTGTCGCCAAAGTGTCCATCACTGTTACGACAAGTTTTGTGGTACCACACGCTGGACCAGACAGGGGGACCATGGATATAACTGTGCCTATGAGGAGACATCAAACGCAGCCAATGACAGCTCAAAACCTTTGGTGCCCTGCAGTGGCAATGCCGGCGCAAAGTCGATTCCGTTGGCAGCCACCTCAACCGACGCTGTCGTGGCTGAAAAGTCGAGCGGCAAGGGGCATTCAAGAAGAGTACTCGTCAATATGCGGCCTTGCGTCTTCGCACCCGAGGCATAGCGACAAGCCCAGTCGGGTACGCTAGGTAAGTCAGAGCCTGTGACAATGACAGAAGACGCTCGAGTCGAAAGAACCGCCGCCGTTGCACTCCATGGTGCTATCTCAATCGGTGAATCAGCTGCTGCTCATTGCTGGCCAACCGTCGTATGTGAAACGAACGGGATTCGACCACGCATCACCGCCGTCGGTGACTGTGACCAGCGTCTCACGAATGCTGGTGTCGTCCAGAGCAGGTGCTGCACAGGTCCACTGGCCGCTTGCTTGGCTCAGTGGCACCAGAGTGGCAGAGCCAAACTGGCAGTAGAGAGGTACATCGTTGCGCATCCCGGACAACTGTACGGTCACCGTCGTACCACCGATTCGGCTTCCATGCGTAGGTATCAACCCAGCGAGGACCATGGATACAGCTAGTAGAAGCGACGGTGACGACTCCAGACGCAAGATGACACGGACCTGTCGTCGTGGTGTTGCTCAAGCTAAACTGCAGAAATGTCACTTGGCTGGCACTAAACGTCGCGTCTGCACTTGCCTCGACGGCGACGACCTCGCTGCCAAAGTACGTTGGGCTTCGGAAATATGTGAGGGTATTGAGCGCTGTTTGTAGCGCCGTTGCTGTGCCAGAGGCCGTGACCATCGCGGCTGGAACGCTGCTTATCGCCGCTCCAGGAGTGCTGGTCAGTTGTACCGCTCCCTTGGCCGAGAAGGCGCGAAGGCGCACATACAACGTTGTCGCTGTGTCGCTATACGATACGAGAAACCCTTGCAGCTGCGCCTGCAGCTGGCTCAATGCGATTGTGGCAGGGTCGTTGACGTCGGTCACTACGATGGGCCACGACGCCGTGGAGGTGAGGTTCGTCTCCGTGTCTGTCACGGCCATCTCCAAGCTCTCGACGTGCTGGCGGGAGTTGAAATCGTAATCCGGCACGTATGTCAGCGCGGCCAGGGCGACATTTACATCAGAGATGCTGCCAGAGAAGTGTATCATCGGGTCACCTGCGCCGGTGCCCATCGTCAACGTCAAATTGGCCGTCGATGCAAGCGTCAAGAGACCGTCCGAGACACTGAGTGCGACGGCGACGATCTGAGGCACGAGGCCGTTGACAGACGTGGAAACGACGTCGCCGACGATGTGCAGCCCGTGCAGGACCACTGTGGCTCCCTCGGCGACGACGGTGGAACCCAGCGGCATGGCGATCATCGGAGCCACGGGCACGCGGGCAATCTCGATGCTGATGTTAACAGATGCAGGGAAGCTGGGCTCAACGTTGTACAGCGTTGCGTCTTGCACTTGCAGAGACAAAGTCACTGCGCCAAACCAGTTCAGCGGCGGTACATAAGTCACAGACGCTAGGGTTGCGGTCATGTCTACGATGGGCCCCGATAAAAGCAGTGATTGCGCCGTTGCTGCCAGCGATTTGAGCGTTGGTGGTAGCGGCTGAGTAAGCGATACCGCACCACGGTCGACCGTCATGCGCAGCACCACAGGATAGTTGAACGACAGGTTGGCGCTGTCGGCAAGGCCAAATGAGCTCGGCATGACCACGGGGGTGTTCTGAACTCCGACCACGATAGGGGAGGCTACGACTACGTACGGGGCATTGACCCACGATGCTATTTCAACCGACAGCGACAGCGTATCGTAGGCAGAAGCGAGGGAGCCCATAATAGTGAGGATGTCGTCGGCGTTCATGCCGTCTTGGTGCTTCCACTGCAGTTGCATCGTGTGCGGTCCTGGTGGCAGATACAAGGCTACCGCGGATTGGGCAAGTGGGTTGCCTCGCGACGTTGCCAGAACACGAGAAGTCGCGCTCTGGTACGGAGCGCTGTCGACTAGCAGGCGGGCACTTTTGGTATCGGAGGTTGCAGGAACGTCAAAGTAGGGGTTGGCCAGCCTGGACACAGGCAGTAGGTAGGTCAAGAGCACCGTCGTGGCCGCGCTTGTTACGTTAAATGCGACGGTGGCGCCTACGTCAAACCACTGCGGGACCTGTGGCGCCACTGGAACAACTTCCGGCGCTACGGTGCTGACCGGGGTGTCTGGAGGCTGGGCAAAGACGGCCAGGATTCTACCCATAGCAAAGCCGTCGTACAGATCTGGTAGGGACCTCCAGAAGCGCCGCGAGGGCGACCGCAAGCGCCAAAGCAGGACGATCGAGTAGTTACCGGCGGGATACGGCAGCGTCACGTCGGCACTCAGTGCTGTGGCTTGCGCGATGGAAGATGGCATCGCGACGGAGGATTGCGTCGCAGGGAGAATTGCATCGTTAATGCACATAACCATCTCCATGAAGTCGATAAGGCCGGGCGCTAGGAGGCGTGGCACCGATCAGACGAAGAGGACTTGGGCACGTACATTCAGGGCACGTGGATCGCTCAGGCCAGAGAGGTACGTGATATAGTAGGCGCAGTATTTCGCTTTTCGCAAGCGAGATGTTGAGGGTCATGCCAGGTACCGGCGCCCATTGTGGTAAGTCCCCCGTCACAAGACTAACGAGTGGCTGTGTCGACCATGCCAACGAGCGCTGTGCCGCAGCGATGAGGGAGCACCCGCCGCCAGCCGGATCTATGCTCCACGCGGCAACTTGCTCGCCCTCTTTTCTCCATTCGAGCACGATACTGTGGTTGCCAGCGGCAAGCGTTGCGACGAAATAGCCTGCTACCGTCGATGGCGCTGGCCTGGCATAGCTCGCCGATGCCGCGGACGACGGCAGTGGATACCCGTCGACAACGATGCGAAACGAGACGACGTCGACGCCATATTGAACGGCTGGTAAGGGACTTACAATCGCCGTGTACTTGATGAGAAGCGTCGTGGATGTGGCCAGCAAAGCGTCGATGTTGACGCCTGGCACCGCAACCCAGTCGTCCACGGTATATATAGTTACCATAGTGTGCGGGCTAGCACTCCACATCGAGTGCATAAGAACGTCGGGCACGGCGGACACGCCATTGCAGAGGTACATCAGCCACCCGAGGAGCGCTAGCAATGGGCCGATCCATCCTCGGCGCTCGTCCATGTCGGGGGTGCCGATCGAGATGGGCTTCCTTCGAATTTCCACACAAGTGCCCCTTCAAAGTACGACGTGCGCAATTCTTATTGGCTAAAATTCGTTCCAGAGCTCACAACGAGACCTTCCACGTCACGAGGCACCGCAGCCAGCGACTTCGACGTCGCACTTTCGCCGACTCTGTTCTGTGCATGCCGGAGCCTTCGCTGTATCCATCGCGATACCTTCGTTGGCGTCGCGTCCAAGTGCGTCGAATCTGGCGTATTCCTGGCAGTGTTGGAAAACGACATTGTACTTGAATAGGGAAAAGTAGTACTTATCAAGCGAATTCCAAGTGGATTCCTAGGAGGTGACAGTTTCATTCGCTCCAAGGAAGAGGCACGCATGGCATCGGTGGTGCTTGACGACGCCATTCTACAGAAGATCTACGCGTGGATTGATGAGGTGCCGTTGTCGCGGCCAAAGAAGAACATGGGCCGCGACTTTAGCGATGGCATTCTTGCGGCTGAGGTTATAGCATACTACTTTCCGCGACTCGTGCAGATGCACAACTACAGCTCGGCCAACTCGTTGACGCAAAAGCAATACAACTGGAATACTCTCAACAGTACGAGATACCTTGTCGCTTCATTATTCTAACGTACCTCGCGTAGCCAAGGTGCTGCGAAAGCTCGGGTACCAGCTCACGAAGCGCGAGATGGACGACATCGTGCAATGCAAACCAGGAGCAGTAGAGGAGTTTTTAAGCAAACTCCAAATCAAGGTCCGCAGCGCCCTTCGCACGAAGTTCTACTTTGCTTAGATCGCCAACTACCGGCTGAAGAAGAGCAGCCAGTACGATCCAGACGGCGACACGAGCCAAGGCGGCAGTAGTCCCGTGGAACCAAAGCGCACCGAAGTTCGAGCAGCCAAGGACTACGACCACCACGACACGTCATCCATAGACAAGCTTGCATCGCCGGCCTCTGCCGACGAGTACCCGTCTACGATTGCAGGTCTAGCGGCGTCGCGGTGCGTCGTGGCTACTTCGTTCCAGTCGTTCACAACCATTGTACAGGTCATTTCATTCCGATGGACCGCCTCCTGATGTGCACGCCGAGCTGCTTGAGAAAACGAGCATCATCGAGGAGCAAAAAGAAACCATCCAAGTACTGCCACCGTCGCCTAGTCCTCGGATTGTAACTCTTTCTCAGATCTTAGAGCAGAAAATTCAAAAGCTGGAACAACTCGTGCGTCTCAAGGACGGCAAAATCCAAACGCTGGTTGCCAAGCTACGCACGCAGACCAAGCCCTGAGGCGTGCACCCGACGTCTCCCCGTATCGATAACCCTTCCATCTGGCATATACATAAGCTGGCAACATTCCCGTGGTCTCAGTGTTCATTTATTCTTTTGGCAGTGGTATATCCAAGCGCCGTCGTTTGCCGAAGGCTCCCGTGTCAAAACGCATGTGCAGCGCAGTTGCGTCGGCGGCACTGGCGGTGCTGGTGCTTGGTACATAAATGTACACCTTGTCGTCGGCGCAATGTATCACATTGGGGCACGGGCGGGACGACGGCCAACGGCTCTTTCACTGGCTCCATGGAGGAAAAGGTGCAATCTCGACGCTGAATCCCACAGCTGGCGAGGATTGGGGGGCGAAAATCGAAGGGTTGTCGTCGAAGGACAAGCTACTTGTCCGTGGCCGTGCCACGTCATGGCTTCTAATATCCTTGGATTCGTCGTTTCGCAGTTGTTCGCAGAGGCCACGAGCCATTCGAATGCGTTGGCCACAAACCAACAGCTCGTCGGATCCGCAAATGGCGTCGACCAAGCTGCATCGGCGCGTGTTGCGCAAGACTGTGGAGCAGTACCGCCCGGAGCTCCTGCCGCTCTTCGTGCTGTACCACAAAACAGAGACGCATCATCAATGGGAGGTAGGACGATGCATGGCGTTGCATGGCATAAGGCTGTGGTGCGACTAGATGGAAAGCATGGCTGACGCTGTGAAGCTCAGTACCTTCTTGCATTCCAAGATGCTGCTGTCGCCGGAACTCAATCGCAATTCACCGTGTTACATTGCCCGGCGCATCATCCAGCTCTACATTAAGCTCAAGTACATCGCGACGTTCCCTCCACATGAAATCGATGAATACTCGGCGATCGGGGACCAAGAGTACGATGAAGTACGCATGGTGCACCACCTGCTAAACAACGCGACAACGGATACCGAGACTGTGTACCGCTTGGCGTCGATGCTCGGTATCTCGTATCATGGGGACGCGTGGACAGAGATCATGAACTTCGTGCGGTCGGCACTGCCGTTTGCCGAGCAAACTGAGACCCTATTGGTCCGCGGCTCGGACGACCGGTCGATTCTGGACACCGCCACCCACACAAACAAGTACAACACGTCGACGATACCTTGCGCCGTTCCTCAGCACGCGTGGATCAGTCGCGCTAGTTGCACGAGCTCTAGCGTTAGCCTCGACGGCTACACCCTTTGTGAGCACATACGCCAAGAGCTTCTGCTCTCGTCGCTCTCAATCAACCACGAAAACATCCGCGAGGTCTTCGATCGCAAAATGCAATCCGTGCGCCGGCGCATTGCCGACTGCCTCGGTCTCCGCACGCTCTACGACGACGGCGCCTTTGAGTGCATCGTGTCGCCGTCCGGCACCGATGCAGAGCTCCTGGCCACTTCTGTTGCCCTTGCACGCCTCGCGACGGTTGCAGGCGTATCTACCGGTCGTGTCACGGTCATCGTCACTGCCGGCGGTGAGACTGGCAGCGGTTCCGTCGCCGCGTCCAACGGCAAACACTTCAGCAAGCTGGCGCCGAGCGGTGACACCGTTGAGCCAGGCAAGCCGCTGCGTGCCTTTCCATCGGCCAAGGTCCAATGCGTGCAGATTGCAGCCCGACAAGATGACGGGGCCGTACAGAACGCTGACGCGACCGTTCGGGCCAGCGTCGTGGAGGCTCTGAGCACGTCACCGCAAGCCGCCCACAATGTTGTACTATTGCACGTGGTCATGGGCTCCAAGACGGGCCTGAGTTGCCCCAGCCTCGAACTTGTGGACGAACTCTCAGCCCAGTACACCAACCGCCTTGTGGTAGTTATCGACGCGTGCCAGATGCGCCTCGACAAACTATCATTGGTCGAGTACGTTGCGCGTGGGTACCTGATACTCGTGACGGGCAGCAAGTTCTTTGCGGGTGTGCCCTTTTGCGGCGGCGTGCTCATTCCATCGCTGTACATCGATGAGCTCGAGTCGAAGCCGGACCTCGGTAGCGTATTCCCCGCCGGATACAGCGACTACTTTTCCAAATACGAGTTTCCCCCGCTGGGCATGCCCAACACCCGAGCACGGTTCCCACCGCGCATGAACGTCGGATTGCTTTTGCGCTGGGAGACGGCGCTACTTAACATGGAGCTCTATGCGTCCATTCCATCGGCCATGGTGGGGCAGATCTGCTACGAGTACATTGCGCGCTCCAAGCAGATGCTTCGGACTCACGCGCACATTGCCCTTCTGGAGGATGCAGACGTCGGCGCGGCCAAGCCCAGCGTCGCCGGTGACGGGACACTACTGCAGCCACTGGATACGATCATCTCTTTCCACGTTGTCGACGCCGGGACGTACCTGAGCGTCGAGCGGCTCAAGCTAGTGCACATGTTCCTCTCCAAAGACATCTCGAGCGTCATTACCGAGACCTGCCCGCTTGAAGTGGCCCTCGCCTCCAAGAAGTGTCTCGTGGGCCAGCCCGTCACTCTGGGCAAACTACCGCACGGTGTCTTGCGCATCGCGCTCGGAGCCGATATGGTCAACTGCATCTACCGCGGCATCAAGACAATGGTCGAACTCGTACTCGAAGACGCCATCGTTGTGCGAAAGCTACAGCTGATCCTAAGCCACTGGGAGCCCCTCTGCGCGCGCTTTGTAGACGTGCCAGTGCAGCACCACCTGCCATCGACACCGCCTAAGCCCGCGGCCGCCAATAGCGTTTGGAACTTCGCCGTCAAGACCGCGGCAAAGAGCCCTGCATTGCGGGCGCTACTGGCGTCGGGTCACGACCTCTTTCCGCGTATGGTTTTGTATGACTTGGACGCGGTCGATGTGGCATTTCAGACTCTCGTGGCCCCATTTCCGCCGCATTTCGAGCATCGCTTCAGTGTGTCGGCGTGCCCGTTGGCATTTTTCCTGCGCCGCGCCATCGAGAACGACGTCGGGCTCACGTGCGCCTCCATTGTCGAGGTGCAGCACGCACTGCGTCTTGGGTGCGCGCCGCACAAGATCGTGTTCACAAGCCCCGTCAAAACGCGGCGGGAAATCGCATACGCCATAGACATGGGCGTCGAAGTGAACGCCGATTCCTTCGAAGAGCTTGAAATCATCAAGGCGCACGCGCAGCAGCGCTTCCAAAGCAACTTCCCCGAGTGCACCCCGCGATACGCCGGGGAGCTGCCGCGCATCGGCGTGCGCGTCCACGTCTGCCACGAAGCTGACCATGCGTGGATGGCGGGCATCCCGCTCACGAAAGACAACCGCGCCAAGCTCGTGCTGTTGTTCAAGGAGCATCCGTGGCTCGCGGGCCTCGTGCTGGCTACCTGCCCGGGCCGCAAGGGCTCGGCTGGCCTCCTGCACGAAGTCGCCGACGGCGCCACGCAGCTGTGCGACCTCGCCAACGAGATCGACGCCGTCGCAGGCGAGACGCGCATCAAGGTGCTCAACGTCGGCGGTGGGCTCAACGCCAACTACGAATGCGACGACGTGGGTACGACCTTTGCCACCGTCGTCGAAGTGCTCCACGCCGAGGCGCCAAAGATCTTCGAACGCAACGGCCGCACGGTGCTCACGGAGCACGGGGACTACATCAGCGCCAAGGTGGGCTGGACCGTGAGTGAGGTTGAGTACGTGCGGCACCACACCTCGGGTGACGGCACCCAACCAATTCAAACGGCGGTCATCGACGCCGGCGTCGACGTCCATCAGCGCCTGCCCGACGGCAAATACAAGCACCGCGTGTCCGTGTTTAAGTATGCATGTGCAATGGAGGTTCGAGACTTATGGACAACTGTGTAGGGCGAATGGGCAGCTCTCGACGGCCCCCGAGATGCTGCAGAGCGCCGTTTGTCTTGGCGAACCGCTGCAGCACGAATGGAGCAGTCGCGTCATGACAGTGCCGCTGCTGGAACGCGGCGACTACGTCGCGCTCCATGACACGGGCGCCACGATGGCCACCATGGGCCACGGCTCCAATGGCCAGCCGGCGCCACCCGTGTACGGCTACCGGCGCCATGACGACGCTCTTCACGTCGTACTTCTAAAGGCGGCCGAATCTCCAGAGCAGGTCATGCAGCTCTGGGGTTAGTCGTGCCCATAGACCACGTTATCCTGCTTAACTGAATGCTAATCTATAAACCACTTCCGACGATAACACGCAGCGCCCTGTCTGTTGATGATGCGCCAGCGCTCTCTGGCGTCAGACCCGTGTACTGACGTCGGCGAACTGGTCACTTCCGACCACTGGCCGCGCCCTGCCCTCGGAGACGAATGGCTCCCCGCAGCCCTCTCTCGTGCGGCCTCACGCGTGGCGGCTTCGTAGGTCCGACAAGCGCAAAGCCGACGCCATCGACGTCGCTGGCTAGCTGCCAAGTCGTGTTGCAAACGGCCAGTGCTCCGTCGATGGCTCAATCGGATGGAAAGTGACTTGCTGCAGTTGGTACTTGCTCCCATGTTGCATTTGCGAAATGGAGCGACGGGCGTTTGCGACGCTCGTGACGACGGACGTGTACGCTGTGGGCGCCCGCGTGCTTAGGGCGAGCCTCCTCTCGTCGGGGTCGACGTATCCCTTGGTGATCATGTACACGCCCGCCGTGTCCTCCACCACTGTCGCCGCTCTTGGCACGATTCCTCACGCCATCCTGCGCCTTGTGTCGCCCATTGCACCAAGGCCCACTCAGATCGTTCGTTACGCGTTCGATCGATTCCAAGATGCCTGGTCCAAGCTGCGCGTCTTTGAGTTGGAGGACTTTGATACCGTCGTCTTCCTCGACGCCGACATGCTTTGCGTCGGCGGAATGAACGACCTTTTCGACCAGATTAGCCCCGACCCGCGGAGTCTCGTTGCGAGCCTGGCGTGCACATGCAATCCGGCGCAGCTGCCTCACTACCCCAAGTTCGTTCTGCATCGATTGAGAAGATGCCATGAGCGCCGATAGGACGTGGACGCCGGCAACTTGCGCCTACAGTGGCGGGGAGCAGCGATACTTCAACTCGGGCATGATGGTGGTGCACCCCAGTCCGCGGCTGCAACAGCCGTGCTTGTAGCTAACTGCTTGTGTGGCGTAGACAAGACGACGCTCGCATGGCTCGTAGATCGGCTGCAGGCCGAAGACGACCTGTCGCGCTTCTTCTTTTCCGACCAGTGCTTTCTCAACGAAGCCTTCCCCAACTTTACCATCGCCAGCTATTGCTTCAATGCTCTCAAGACTCTGCGCACGGCGCACCCGGCCCTATGGCGGCCGCAGGTACCGTGTGTGGACCCTGTACAGATGCGACGCCAGTGCGCAGGAGATCAAGTGCATCCATTTCATCCTGGAGAAGCCCTGGGCAGTGGACATGGCTGGCAACTTGGCAATGCGCGATCCGTACTACGACTTGTACATGCTCTGGTGGGCCCAAGCCGGTGAGGTATCCCTACCGGCGGCCGCATGAACCAGGTGTCAAGGTGACTACGAAGATTGACGTCATAAGAAGCTGAGGTTAAATGTTAAAGCTCGTCATCGCAGTTTCCATGGCGCTGCACGTGCAACCGGCCGCCATGCATGCAGTTGGCGATTTCAAAGAGACACATGTTGCTGTACGTGATGTTGTTTGAGCCGCACACGGGAAGATAGATGCGGGGACACGCGCGGTTGCATGTTGCCTCGGTGCAAGCACCATCGTGAGCGATGGTCACCGAGGAATCCCCGCACGTAGCCTTGCGAAAACTGCACTCGTTCTCGTATGTTTTCCCATCAGATCCGCACACAGGGTTGTACTTCTCATCGCATGCTGATGGGCAGGCCGCGAGGTCTCGGTGTACCTGTACATCGTTGCAGGCGCCGTCGTGTGCAAGTTGCAGCGACGAGGCTTGCCCCATTCGGCACCGAGCGACCTCAAGTTTGCAGCGGTTGCTGTACGTGCGATTGTCCGAGCCGCACACTGGGCGGTACTCCATGGTGCACATGCTCGGGCACTTCGTGGAGCCTTCACAGCGCCCCGCATGATGGAGTGCGATGGTAGGATTGGCACAATGCGCTTTGCGTAACTCGCACTCATTCGCGTACGTCATGCCATTGGACCCGCATTGCGGCGCATACAGGTAAGTACACACCGTGGGGCAAATTTTGAGCGGCGTGCCGCAGGCTCCCTCCCCATGTTGGCTCAGGCTTGGGTCGACACACATAGCACGCTTCAAGGCGCAGGCGCTTGTGTACGTAATTCCGTTTGTGCCACAGACAGGACTGTAGTCTGGCGGGCATGACACGAGCTCTGCGCAGCCTGTGGCGGCGGCGGTCAGGGGCAGCGCGATAAGAGCGATGAGGGTCATGAAGGTGGTCATCCTGGTGTCGGTAGGATCCGAGTTGTTCGATGGAAATTGAATTGTGCGCTCCCATTGGCCAAAATTAATTTTGTCGTTGGCTTTGATTGGGCCAAGTTTCGGACGTTGAAGCAGGTCCGAGAGCGACAAGGCATCGCCAGAATAGGAGTGGTCGAGCGGCATCAGCGAGGCCGAGATATTCGAGACGCGTTAGCTCCCTCTTTAGTCGCAAAGCGCGCCGTGTAAGCGTTAACGCCCATTTCCCGTCGTCGCGCTAGGCAAAGTTTTCTGTGTCATGGGTCACGATTTTCTGAATTTTAGCCAATAACCATGCGTTCTTAGTCGTGAAATGGGCCAATGGCCTTGCACGATGCCACCGAATTCAGCATTTGGGACTTGGACATGGAAGGTGAGGCCCAGCGCTGGAAGGCTGTGCTTGCGCGGTACGAGCCGACATCAGAAGCGTGGAAGGACGCCGAGGACAAGCTTCGCGCGTACGCGCTCACAGTTCTCCGTGACGTGAAGAGTTTGGACGTCGCGACGCGCACGGCGACAATCGCAGTGGTATCGCAGCTCGTACCAGACGACGTGAAGGCCGAGATCGAAGAGCTGCCTGTGGACCAGTTTGCCTTGGGGCTCATCTTCTACGGCCCATTCCAGGTCTATGACCGCGTTTACCGCCACATTTCGTCCGACGTACGTGCATCCAGAAGATGTATTGTTATCAATGGCTAAATGCTTTGCAGTACGGCAAGGAATTGTCGATGCAAGCCCGCAAGGACACCGAGTATGACACTACTCAACATGTACTTGAGCATCAAGCATGAATGTCGTTGCGTCAATCTCCTAGGTTTACGGTGAAATCGCGTTCTTGCCATTCGCCGACATCCTCCATTCGATCACACCTGATCTACCCCAGAACAATGCAGTATTCTACGACTTGGTACTACTCGTTGCCTGTGAGCTCAATATTATGGTAATGTATAGGGTTCTGGTGTCGGCAAGGCCGTCGTCGCTGCGGCGCTGCTGCATCCGTTCCACAAGTCGGTTGGCATTGAAGTTCTCAAGGTCTTGTGCATGTGTGCTTCTTATCGGCAACTTCTGTACTTTTATAGCCCCTTGTGGACTTTGCCTATGGCCGTAAGGAAAAGCTCGCTCAAGAATTCGACAGCATCGCCGATTCGATTTCATTTGTTGCGGGCAGCTTCTTTGACCACTCGTGGGGTGACGGCGACTTGGTTTTCAGCCACAGCACGTGTTTCTCGCCGGCGTAAACGTTTTCCGCAATACGCTGCACACTAACGTATCTGGGCACCGTAGGATGTGGGAGCGCATCTCGAAACAAGCCGAGCAGCTCAAGCAAGGCGCGTACTTCGTCTCCGTTTCCCATGTTTTGCAGTCGCCGCTCTTTGAGGTACACTACGCTGTGCTTGCATCGATGCAACACCGCACGACTGCAGGTGCTCCGAACCATGGTCGTGACCATGAGCTGGGGAAGTTGCACGGTTTATATTCACGTACGACGAATGCCCTCAAAGTAACCGAGCTTACTACGATGTAGCGCCGGATGCGCATCGGGCGCTGGGCGACCAAGTTGCTCCAAGGTGGCACCGCCACGCGCACAGATCTCAAGCAGCGCCGTGAACCTCCTACGAACAAAGAAAGTGAAGTTCGCGAACTATAATACGACAATACACAGTACCACGCTGGTTGTTTCTAGCCATGTCTCCTTCTCGCTGCGCGCAGTCTACTAGCAAACCTAGTGCAGCTACCAACGCCAACAGCACCGCCACCCAAAGCTGCGCTTCGTGAACTACCGCGTTGCTTTCGGCTCGATTTGCCGCCGCTCCTCGACTTGGGCAATTTCCCTAAAAAAGACAAGATACGCCGCAGCTGATTGGCTGGATCTCAACACCGGCGGAATTCCAAAGAGCACTTGGAACGTCCTTCGCCGCCACCGCGAGCACGGACGGAGGACATTTGAGGAATGGGCGCGCAGGGCTCAACGGAATTTACGCCAGCGGTGAACCTTGCCGAGGGCGAATGGCGAGCCAAGCTCAGCAAGGAGCAGTTCCGCGTACTGCGTCAGAAAGGCACGGAGCGGCGGGGAACTGGCGCCTTCGACAAGCATGATGCCCCAGGCATGTACACGTGCGCCGGTTGCGATGCACCATTGTACTCGTCCACAACCAAGTTCGACTCGCGTTGCGGGTGGCCTGCCTTCTTCGATGCAGTGCCGGGTGCAATTAAGGCGCTGCCCGACGGGTTCCGAACGGAAATCGTATGCAGCAACTGCGGCGGCCACTTGGGGCATATCTTCAAGGGCGAGGGCTTCAACACTCCGACAGATGAGCGTCATTGTGTCAACAGCGTGTCGCTGAAGTTTACGGCAGAGAAGAAGGCACCTTAGCTGTCTCATGACGGCTCTACGAAGTCTGCTTGATCGGCTTTGTGTGTATGATCTCGTTAAGCACTGCCAAGCCAGTCACGAACGAACGCATCTCAATAACCGAATCGACGCTATATCTTGTCATTAATGGCTAATCAGTGACGCCAAGGGCGACAGGAGGATGTGAGGGCTGGTCCACGGTCGGAGCTCGACCGGGTAGATAGCAGTCCATTACCGACGATGTCCGACGCTGCTCCTTTATTATGGTACCCGGGTTTAAACAACGTGGATATCTTCTTGTTTTGGTACATGCTTCTCCACAGACCAGCCACCCTCGAGAATGACTTTCTCCGTCGTGGTATCGGCTGCGACGTCCGATACAGACGGGTCGAGGAAGGCAGCCGCCTCGTCGTCCTCGTCTTGGATGCGCGCCGATTCGAGCGCGTAGCCGAGCAGTTGCTCTTTAACGGATCTACGAAGCGTCAGACAGGATGCAGTGAGTGCTCGGACGTACTCGGGGAACCAAATGTTGACGGGAAGAAACCAATGCAGGGCAATTTTGTTGGTGGCACCGCCGAAGACTTCGCGGATGCCAAGGTTTTCGCTAGTCTCGCCCTTGAGCCGGTCGATTTGAGTTGTGCCAGTCGTGATGACGCTGTACTGGTCACACATCATGCACATGGTAAAGAGGCCAAAAAGCACGGCTTCAAGGCACAGGCATATGACGTGGACGGCGCCAGTACTGGCACATCTACGAAGCCATGAACACCTTCGAATACCAGCATCTTGTAGTACGTCTCGTTCATGCAGTGCGAGTAGCGTATGACGACTAGCAGCATGGCGTAGGCGGAAAGCAGGAAAACGTAAAAAACGAAGAGGAGGAAGAACTTGTGGTTGCCTAGCCCGACGCAGTTGTTGACCCATGGACAGTGGTGATCCATTTTCACGACACAACGCTCGCAGATACTGCAGTGGTGCGCACGCGGTGGCTTGTAGACCTTGCAGCGCCGGCACGTGCGGTATTTCTCCTCCTCCAACCTGCGTGGGCACGTGACTCATGCATCCACAGGCGAGGTATACCGGTGCACTTCATCTCGGGGGGCGTATTTAAGGACGACAGGAATAGCGTCCTCGGGCACGGACCCAGGATCCGTCATCATGGCTACAAGTTCCCATGATGTCAGGCCACGCAAGAGTCGCCCACCTTTGCCATGCGAGACGAGAGCAAGAAAGCACAGAAGAGTGAAGGCACAAATGTGTAGGAGGCCAATGAGACTTGCACCCATCCATGGCACGAGGACGACGCCCTTGGTAGATGCAATCAATAGGCGATCGGGGGCAGGGGAACGTACCACGACGACATACTCGGCGTAGACGATAAGGAACCACGAGATGGCAGCGCACACTAGGCCGCAGCAGTCCCAGTTGAGCCACACCGTCGACCGAAAGCCTGTGCCGCAGCGGTCGGGCTGGCGCCGCTTGTCGAACTCGTGGCGCATCTTTCTCGGTTCAGTCGGCTTTTCCCGTCGTTCGGATAACGCAGTGGCTCGTATCCGAACACGAGATCCTCCATTACCGTAAATCGCGTTTTTATTGCCGAATCACTTTTCTTAACCGATAGATCAAACAACAATGTGTCCAATTCGATGGGCCACTGTCATCCCTGTTCACAATGCCAGGCTGAAGCGTAGAAAATCCTTAAGTTTTATCGCAGATATCATCTACGGCTGTGGCTCTCAACTTACACGGTCCTCAGCACTAATGTGCGGAGTCGATCGAGCTGCTTAGTTTGGAAAGTTCCTCTTGCAGCCCCGGCGACAAGTTGTACCTG